>ML810549.1:5978-32087 GCA_009831015.1 Picea engelmannii | reverse complement strand
CAATAGTAGCACTGAGTTGTTGCACTTCTTGTTGGGTCTTAAGGAAACCAGATTCCAAGGTGTTGAAGCGAGACTCTAGTTCTTGGCTACGGGTATGGGCCATGATGATGGGTGAACTGGAAAGGGAGCGGGAGGGGTTAGAATTTTTTGCAGAAAAATGATATGGATGAATGTGACAAGGGGGAAGAGATGAGTCTAATGAAATAGGTCTCAAATAATGGTGAAATTTTTTCCAGACTTTTTATTTTATTTTATTTTATTTATTTATTTTTTTAATTTTTTTTACAGCTGCGGGGTTATACTTTGGTCTGAAGAATGCTGCAGTGATGAAATCCCCAAATTCTGAACCAGAGAGTATTTACTTAGCAACGCAAACATAGATGCGCGTCAATAGATCTTGCTGGTTTAATTTGTTTATGTTGTTGTTTATGTTCCCCAAGGGTTAGGTATTCAAGGGTTCTACAGACAAGGGTTTTCCCTATGCTATAGCTCTCTGATATATGTGCGGGGTCCAACAATAGTACTCGGCCCAATATCTCATGGCACTAACTAAGGAGGATAGACCGTACCCTTAGCCGTACTACCCGACTACCCAGGTACTAGAGAGTATCTTCCCGAGTGCTGTTCTCAGTGACACTATAGCAATCCGACGACCGATAGGTTTATCTAAAGAGGGCTTCAGGAAATCTAGGTCGATCCGTACACAGGTGCTATCTGATGCGCTACCACTCGAAGGGGTACCAACAAGAGTTACAAGGTTGGCCAACAGATGTGTGCTTAAGAACCACTTGTATTTCCTGCGTGTATGAATCCCTCAACCGTGGGTTTATGCGCATAACGATAGATCTCTGTGGCTTAAAGACGCCGGAATACGTCTCTACCCTGAAAAAAAAATACCCACAATTTCTACCAAGGAAAGTGCTCTGCTACCACTTGCAAGATACCAGATATATAAAATATGCAGAACATAAATGAAATGCTAGAAATGACAGAATGACAGTAAAATATCCAGCATAATCTTCACAATACACAGAAATGATATACGAAATAGCAACAAAAATAGCACTTTGATTCAGATAGCAATGTTCACAGGCCTCTTCGAGGGGGCAACCTCCAGTCGAGCAACGCTCTGTTACAATAATCTCCAAGCTAGGGTTCTCATACCCTCACCTCTTATTTATACTAAATATGTCTATTAAGAGAAGCATCTAGAGGAAGATCCTTCTAGAAGCAGAAGCTTCTATTAGGTCTTCTTACATCCACCTTATTCTATTTTATTGAAATACCTTATTAATATTGACCTTTATTACATCCGAATACATTGATCTACCTATGTGCGGGTTAGGACCTTAACAAAGATGCTTATTGATATGTAGTCAACATTTATTAGAAATTCAAGTAGCAGAGTAAGTGGGAGTTTGGGTTTGAAAATATGCCACAATAGAAGTATGGCAAAGGCAACCCTAACTCACAAAACGAAGGACATATCAACAAGGAAGGCCAACCTCAAGAGAGCTAGTCCAAGACGTAGGAAAATAATGGTAATGGGAAGTTTAAGAAAGACACCGGAAAGTGGCGTGAGTTCCAAAAAATCCCCTAGCACAACACCAATGAATGTCGCTCGAAACAGTCATTGGAGGCCGAGCTCAAAGAAAAAGAATCAGAACTTGACTCAGAATTCGATTCAGAGAAAAATAAAGAGAAACAAATCATTGATGTAGAAACCACTGCTACCATTGTGGCCACAACAATACAACCAAAAGAACCAGAGGAGCTTGAGGCACCTCTTCCACTCACAAATGTGGGTAAAGGGGACTCCATTTCATTTCATTGTTGAAAGTGAGAGTTAGAAGAACCTGATCTCAACCAAGGTTTTCAAGATATTGAAGCTTCCAATGATGCCACACCCCCAACCATACACGATCAGATGGTTGAGTCGAGGATGAGACATCCGTGTCAACCAGCAGTACCACCTGTCCTATGACATCAAACCCTTCAAGGATGAGGTAGCGAGTGATGTTTCCCCACTTAAATTCTATGATGTTCTTTTAGGACAACCATATATGTGGAAACATCATGCTATCTACAAGTCTTGACTTCGCAGTGTCATTGTTACTCTAGGAGGTCATCTTTATAGGTTATCGTAGGTAGTTCCAACTACTATATCCGAAAAACAGTGCCACAAAGTAATCTCTCATATCACAAAGTTTAGCCTCTTCATGATCCGATCAGAAGGTGAACATAAGGACACTACAACCACTATAGCCTCATCCCAAGACGTTTCTATCTTGCATAAGTAGGTCAACAAGATTGTAGAGGAACCCGAGCAAAATGAGATTCTTCCATATGTTCAGTATAGCTTTGTTGTCCACGACCCTTTTCAGCTATGCTTGGGGTTCCCACCAGTAGCCCCCATTGATATATCTCTTCTTACTGCATCTTCGTCGACAGAGTCCTCCCACACTCAGACCAAGGAAGATCATGCATCCATATATGTTGGATGGATCCAACACCTCCAATAGTTTCATGACATTCTTCCATAGGCAATGTATAAGCATGACATCTACTTCAACACGACAAGCAACTCACCAAGGTTCAGATTCAACATAATTTTATCGATCTCTCGAAGGAACTTGATGCAATGGGGACCATTGCTTCCTAAAGGGGGAGGAATGATCCAGGTGTATTTCGGTGGCCATCCACCTTTTCCACTAAATCGAGGTCCTAGTATTTCACATGCCTATGACATTTTATAAACTTAGACTAATTTATCCCACATGCATCATGGGAATTGTTATCCTCTCACTCTCTCATATATAATTGAGGTGAAGGAGGCCCTTTAAGCATGCAATGAAGTGTGATGTAAAGCTTCTTGCAATTGAAGCGTAGCCAACATCTCTTTCTAGTTAGAGATAAGCTACCCCATTCTGCCAGTTTGTGTTCTACAATGTTTTTCTCTCTTATTCATTAATAGAAGTTGGGTTTTATTGCATTTCTTTGTTCTCTGCTATATTTTTGTTTAATTCTCATTTCGTTCTCATCATAATCTAGATCACATTGGCAGTGGAGTTCACATCAATAGTTCATGAGTACCTTTCTTTACTTCATTCATATAGCAAGACATATTACCTCATATTGTATGAGGCTTTACACTCGTGATTCTCGTCATGATAATTGTGATTGTCATCACACCCCTTGTGACTATCATCACAACTCAGTTGTACTTGTGATTTTCATCACACCCCTTGTGATTATCATCACAACTCAGTTTTACTTGTGATTTTAACCACACATGACAGAGGCTTGCATGATGGTACTGATGGGTGGAGGGGCATTGTTATTGGTGCACATACTTTACTTGAACCTTCTCATGTGACACGGTCTAACATCGCCACTGGTGTGTGTTGAGGTGTTTGGATAAGAGTTTCTCTTTTCACACTCATTTGTTTGTTTCCTGTAGAGCACATAAGGAGAGGGTTGTCTTGTTACATTGTCGATCATCGCCACTAGTGGGTGTTGAGGTGTCATGGATACTCATAATGGGGAAGAAATTTCAACTTCAAAACTACTTCCATATGATCCAATTGATAAGGCATCCTTATGGTACTAATGCCACAAGCAAGTATAGAGGCTAAAGGAAAAGGTGTTGAACAAAAATACTTGTTGGAATATTATTATGAGAAAAATATATTTAACAAGTTCCATGAACTAAAGTAGGGACACACACACACACACACACACACACACACACACACACACACACAAGAGGAAGACTTTCATTTGAAGTATTAAAGTATGCAATGTATACGTAGGATGAGAAGTTGAAGGTAATTTTTTCCTTAGTGGATCAAACCATTCACATGTAGGGTAAATTCATATTATTGAGCCTCAAACCCTAGCGAATATTGTTTGAAAGCCTTGACAGTATGAGGACTAGGGACAAAATAAATAAGAATAATAGAGGAAATGAAAGGAAAAGAAGAGGACACACAAAAGAAAGGGATGTAAATCATCCTTTCATAGACATGTTCAGGGGGCGACTTAGCTTATTCATTACCGACTTTGCAATTTTGAATTCCGACCCTCAAGCTCCTCCCGGCCTCCATAATATCCGGAGTGTAAAAAACCAAAGCATGGTAAGCATATTCTGCACTTGGGAATTTAACTGAAAATTCTAGATAGATTAAACTGAAAACACCAATCAAGATAAAAACTATAAAGTACAATCACCTACACACATAATTGATAATATGAACAACAAACACAAAACTCTGAAATTTGAAATTTTTTGTTGTTGTTTTTATATTAAATATGAAAATAATAAACTAAATACTATATCTCCAAAACTGAAAGTCTCGAACTACCATAGTAGTATGCCATGATTTTCCTTTATAGACTAGGAATAAGAGAAGGTACAAGGATTGTAGGCACCTACACAACATACTAATTGAAAGTATCAAAACCTAACCCTAATGCCTCGTCCTTGCATGGATAGATGAACTAAGTGAAGTGCACCTCTATTGGAGATGCATTGAGGCATGGAAGCATGGATCCTCTTATATATTTTCCCTAACTAAAATTGAGAATCCACATACATGAACACCTAGTCTAACTAGGGAAATGCACCTTCTAACTCACCATGCATGCAACTACTAACTAAAGAAAAACTCAAAAATAAAATTTAACTACTATATATGGAAAAATATATGAATTGGTACTGAACCAAAGATGATGTATGCATACACCCTCTATTTCTCTCTCCTCCATAAATTTCCTTGCTCCCTCATCACTACAATATGAAATGGTTGAAGGTGTAACATACCCATTTCCACAATTCATGGGAAATAAAAATAAGAAACATAAATATCATTAACCATTTAGGTGTTGTACAACATAAACCACATTTTCTGATCATACATGGAATATTATCATATGATATATGGAAATTTATAGTATCATACATGTACAATCAGTTTCCCATAAAAATAATTACATTTCCTTCATGATTATAGTCTCTACTGAGATACCCACAAAGCCATTTACAACAAATTGACATAGTTGAAAATTAATAGACAAAACAAAGGCACATATATGCCCTTTGTACTACAACTAATGACTACAATATCCTTAAAAATGCATTTGAATATCTTCCAACCAATCTAGAATTGATTTCCTAGGAAAATAATAAATTCTAGACTTGTATCTTTCCCAAATGAACACATATACTGATTTACAACCACAACCACAAGCATTGGTCATCAACATATAACTAACAAAGAAAAAATTACTTATCTATTACAAATTGCATTGAGGGAAATAACTCAAGTGGATAATTTTTTCTCCAAGCCATAGGCACTAGCTCATGTAGGTGCCACTCTCATGCCACACAATGAAACAACAAGGGTGAATTTACTAGCCATTACTTTGGTTTTCCTCACTCATCCAAATTCCTGATTATCAAAGACAAGGAATTAACATTCCCAACCATTTTTACTACAACCATCTCACTCACTAGTCTCTCTTTCCCCCTCAACCCTACACAACTCGAGGAAGAGGATCACCTTCATTGCTAAATAGTCCCTAAGGCTATCCCACTTCCCTCCAATGCTCCAACATAGGATGGCCACAAGATATCTAATGCTAGGAACTAGGGAATCTCAATTGTAATTCAACCATTACCCATAAACCCAACCATAATTTCCACATACATGAATGGTAGCAAAACCATGACAACATAACTCAATCTTGGTAGAATACATTCTCAACACACTAGAACCAACATACTAGCTTCCCCACCATTGCTCAACCATGAGTGAAAAATGAATGAATGAATGAATGATTTCCCTCGAAGGTGGAAGGAACCCCTTCCCAAGGCTTACATGAACATAAGAATCTCAAGGAGACCATGTTTCCCTCCATAAATCTTAGGAAATAAAAAAAATAAAAATATTGCAAAAGATATGAAGGCTCGGGGAATGGACACATGACATCAACAATAAAATAATATTCTATGGACTAACCTTCGCCTCTCATTGGTTCATTGCCCTCATGTTGCTTCAAGGGAGATATAACCCCAAGTGCACCTTTTAATTAGTTTATTATAGTAAATATTAATTCTAATAATAACCAAATGGTAAACTTACCACATAATTACCATACATTTACACAATATGATCAAATGAGGTAATATAGAAGGTCATACTTTTACTACTATCTACTCTATTGGAAGAAGAAGGTGTCATAACTAGAACATAGTCTAAGCTACACACGTAAAAACTAACACTCTCTCTTAGCAATACATTTTTTCTCCACCACTCCAAGTCTCTCCCTGAACATCTCGAACTTCCCCTTTTCTAACGGTTTGGTCAAGATATCTACAATCCATTGATATGTAGGAATGCACTAAATAACCATTTCTCCCCTATGGAACTTGTCTCTAATGAAGGGATACTTGATATTAATATGCTTGGATTGATCATGGAACATTGTATTCTTAGAGAGTTTGATACAACTTTGATTGTCACAGTGAATCACGGTAGTGTCCAAAATATGATATGTTAACTCTGCTAATAATTTGCAAAGCGAGATAGCTTCACAACTAGTAGATTTGGTTTCCATGTACTTTTCCTCTTCTAATCTAAGTGCCATTGAATCTTTCCTCATACTAAACCAACAAACTATACTTGAAACCAAACTGAAAAAACACCTTGAAGTGCTCCTCTTGTCATTAGCACTACCTAGTACCTAGTCAGAATTTGTAAACGCATGCAACATTGAATCTCCATCACCAACATAATTTAGACCAAAATGCATTGTGTCCTTCAAGTATTGGAGCACATGTTTTGTAGTAACCTAATGAAATTGCATGGGATCCGCCATACATTGGATCAAGGCATTGAATTCAAAACAAATATTAGGTCTAGTATTTATGAGATACATGAGGGAACATATAAACTACTTGTACATAGAGGGATGATTCAAATATGAATCTAAATCAAAAAATGAATTCATATTTGATACCATAGGAGTAGTCATGGACTTGCAGTCCATTATATGAAATATCTTCAGAATATAAACTACATAGTTGCCTTGTTCGAGGAATACCTCACCTAGACTCTACCATAGCTCCATACCCAAGAAATAACACATCAAGCCAATATCCTTCATATCAAATTCTCTGGTCAACTCTTCTTTGCACCATGCTATGAATTTCTATGTACTTCCTATAAGTATAAGATCATCTACATATAGGATTAAAACACACATATTAGAATCATAAAAAAATATTGAAGATTGGAATCTCTAGTTGTTTTAGAGAAACCCAACATGGTGTTTGATTCAACCCATAAAGGGCCTCCTTCAACCCAAAAACATCGGTCTCATGCCCATGGACCTTAAATCCTCTTGGTTTATTTATGTACACCCCCTTCTCAATCACACTATCAAGAAATGTTGTTTTTACATCCATTTGATATGAATGATAGCCAAACCATAATTCTAAATACATAATGAATTTGATGAACGTATACCTAGTGACGAGAGAAAAAGCCTCATCATAGCCAAATCCTATTTAGGAGAAACTTCTAACCAAAACAAAATCAAGCTTTGAACTACACTTTTCTGCATGCTTAACCTTGTACAACCACCTAGAGTCAATCATTGAATTCCCCTATGGTCTAGGCACAATATCCCACACATTATTCTTCTAATAACGTTGTACTCATCCACCATTGCTCCTTGCCAAACCTGAAAACCTGTTGCCTCAAAACTAGAAGGATTTGCATCAATGATGGAAGACATTAGTGCCAAATATTTTAGAAACTTCTTAGAAGGATAACTTACCTTGAATGAAGTCTTAGGAGCTCCAAATTGGTCCTGTCCATCCTGTAATGTTTGGGTAAACTACCTAGGATTTGTAGTTGAATTGAAGGGTAAAGAGGCATCCTTTGCACCTCTGGAAGCTTGTTGATTTAAATTTGGTTTCTCTAGAATATGTGGATCCACCTTCTGGGAAGCAAGTTACTCTACCTCCTTAATGTCTTATGGAAGTCCTTGAGACTTGGAGGACCATGCATCCTCATCAAACTAGAAATATTTGCAAACAACTATCTGTCAATTTTCACATGCAACTCTATGCGACTATTTTTTAGATCTGAAATTTTTTTCTTAGTGAGCTAATAGTAAAACCTAGTTGTTATCACTGAACAATTTTACACTTAAAATTATTGACTGAAAATATATTTAGCGAAAATAAGAAGATTAGAGATGAATCATCAATACACATGAGACACAAATTTTATGTTCTGTAACTTTGTCAATTCAAGAAATTATGAGGGAAAAACCATCCCTCCCAACCAATACATATCCACCAAAATTTGAGGACAACCTTGTCCTCCAATAAACAAAAAAATAAGAAAAACCAAACCTTAGGAAATCCATGTAACTTTCCTTTGCCCACAAATATTCTATAGACCACCTGTACGGTCTCTTGACGTTACCTATACTATTGCTGACATCATCTTGTATGGACCTGCTCATGCCATAAAAATTTGTACTAATGTACGTGATTCACCTTATTGCAACCTATGTACATACATGATTATTCCCATTGCAACCCACGTACATACACAATTCACCTTCCGCAACCCACGTACGTACGCGACTGTGCCCATTGCAACCCGGGTACATGTATAAAAAACTTGTACAGACACCTCCTTCGCACGTGCATCCTTCCTCACTTCCCACATGCCATTCATAAATCCTAGGCCAAATTTTCTAGGTGCAAAAATATCCTTGCTATAATTGCCATGCTCCCTAGCACAAGTGTTTACTCACTTATGCTAACTCCATGATGCCACAATGATGAAATATCACAATGACTTCTCTCCTTTATATTCAAGTCTAAGGAATGATTTTAGGAGCCTTTCCTATAATCAACAATTAATTAGAATATTTAATTCCTCTTTTTGGGTGTGACACCCCATCATAAGCCCATAAATACCATCAACTTTCCCATGAGGCCCTAGCTTCATTCCAAGGTCGATTTCACTGAAACAAAAGGTTGATATGGTGCCAAAAAATATTCCCACATGCTTAAAACCTCAAACTCTTGTGGGAATACCTCCCGAAGATACAAAATCAACACTCCCTCTTAGCGAGGGACGTATTCTCTACCACTCCTAGGTTGTCTCTGAAGTAGACAAAGTTCCCCTTCACTAGGTGTTTGGTGAGAATGTCTGCAATCTGCTCATCTGTGGAAATGTGTTGGATCTTCACAAATCCCTTTTGTACTCTATCTCTGATGAAGTGGTATTTGATCTCAATGTGTTTTGACCTGTCGTGAAACATTGGGTTCTCTGGGAGATTGATACAGTTCTGATTGTTGCAGTGAATCACGATGGGCTCCAACTCCTGACCAAATAATCCTCAAGAAGCTTGCAAACCTAGATTGCCTCACTACTGGACAAACTGGTTGCCATATACTCTACCTCTACTGAGCTAAGTGCCATGGAAGTCTGTTTACTACTGTACCAAGAAACAACTACTAATATGAGGCTGAAACAACCACTATAAGTGCTCTTCCTGTCAACTGCACTACCTTACTAATATGAGCCTGAATATCCATGCAACCACACTTCATCATCTATGTCATATCTCAGACCAAATCCAACCTCACCTCGAAGGTACTTGAGAACATGTTTTGCTGCAACCCAATGCACTTGCCTCGACTCTACCATGAATTGAATCAAGTCATTGACAACGAAACAAATATCTGGTCTAGTATTAACCAGATACATCAATGAACCAATCAATTACATGTACATCGTGGGATCCACCAATTTTGAATCTGAGCCCCCCCATGTATTCAAGTTGGTAGTCATAGTTGTAGTTTTGGACTTATAGTCCATCATCTCGAATATCTTTAGTATCTCAACTGCATACTTCCCCTGTCCGAGGAAGATCTCACCTGGATTCTGCCACACCTATAATCTCAAGAAGTAATGCATCATTCCAATATCATTCATCTCGAACTCTAAGGTCAATTCCTTTTTTCACTTGGTAATGAGTTTTTCATCTCATGTGAGAAACAAATCATCGACATATAACACCAATATGAGAGGATCCTTACCAACTTGTAGGAGATATAGGTTGGGGTATGCATCACTCTTGGAAAATCCCAAACTATGAAAATACCCATCAATCCTTGAGTATGCTTGATCTTCTAGATCCACTTGGAAGTCACCATCGACTTCCCTTTTGGTCTGATAAATATATCCCATACATAATTCTTCATGATGGAATGGTACTCCTCCATCATGGCATCCTTCCAAACCTGCTGGTGTGCTGCTTCCTCAAAACCAAAAGGCTTGGAATCAATGATATCTCTCATAAGAGCCACATAGTTGGGAAATATCTACGGAGTTATTCTCTCCCTATAGGTGTCTTTGGGGGAAGTATATCCCTCATCATCCTTCAAGGTCTCTCAAAGCCATCTAGGTATCGTGTCTCAGTTACTAGGAGGATCCACTAGATCTACAAACTCCTCTGACTCCTCCTCATGATATGAGGGTTACTCCTATGTACTCTCATCAATATTTGGGGCCTCTTATTCCTCACCACCTATTGTGATCTCATAGGACCTCCTGAAATCCAAGTCCTCCTCAAACTTGAAATCTCGACTAACCACAACATATCATTGTCCCGGAATGTAAATACATTAGGCCTTCGAAGTCTTGTTGTATCCCACAAACATGCCCTTTCTTCTGGAAGTTTCAAACTTCGTTCTCTTCTCCTTAGGAACATGGATGTAGACTGGACAACTAAATATCCTCAAATGCCCTATCTCATGTTTCACTACTGTGAATTCCTCCTCAGGAGTCTTGTTCTCCAAGATCCTATGAGGACTCCTATTCTGAACATAAAATGTAGTGTTGCATGCTTCTACCCAAAGCATTATTGATACATCCTGGTCATGTAACATTGCCTTGGAAGCCTTATCTATGGTCTAGTTCTTCCTCTCTGCAACCCAATCCTGATGTGGGTTGAAAGGCACCGTCAGTTCCCTCTTAATCCCTTCTTCCTTACATAATTTCTTGAACTTGTTGGAGGTATACTCACCCCCATTGTATGACCTCAAAACATTTATTTTATTCCTTTTTTGATTCTCCACCAGATATTTGAACTACCTGAATCAACTAAAGACTTCCTCCTTGGTATTTATGAAGAAAACCCATGTCCTCCTAGAATAATCATCAATAAAGGTCACGTAATACTGACAACCACTCGCAGATGGAACTAACATTGGTCCACACACATATGAATGTACCAGGTCCAGTATCTCCTTGGACCTACTATCACTGCTTGCAAAATCAGCCTTGGCATTCTTTCTTATTGAACAACCTCTGCATACTCACTGGTGTTCAGTTCCAAACTCTGGAAGACCTGTAACCATCTTCCTTAATATTGGAAATGTTTGATGATGTAAGTGTCCCAATCTCCTATGCCAAAGCTCGCATAAATTATCACTATCATGTATTGGGGCCTCAGCTAGCTGACCAATCAACTTGCAGAGACTGCCATCACGAGTACCAATGACCTCTGCTAAGTCAAGACTCAATCCTTTTGGCTAAGTGAGAACCTGTCCATCTACAAATTCCACTGCATACCCCTTTTCCTCCATGGTAGATATAGAGAGTACGTTCTTCTTCAGTCCAGGTACATACAACACTTCACTCATCTTGAAAGGCTTTCTGGAATTTAGTCGAAACAAAGCTATGCCAATTGCTTTGCCTGCATACTTGGAATTGTCACCAAGTTCTACTTGCAATCATAAGCAAACTAGTGAGTGATTTTTGTGATCCTATCATATGACGAGAAGCTCCACTATCCACCAACCAAGTCTCCATGGTGACCTGCTTGAAAAAAGAACAAGAACAAGAACAACACTCCTCGAGTGTTGTAGTAAAAAATGTGTCTCAATATTAACCCCTTCTCTTCAAATCCCAAGCTTTGATACCATGTCAATTTTCACATGCAACTCTATGTGACTAATTTTCATATTTGAAAATTGATTCCTAGTAAACTAACAATAAACCCAAGTTGTTATCACTAAACAATTTTACACTTAAAAGTATTGACTGAAAATATATGCAGGGAAAACAACAAGATTGGAGATGAATCATCAATACACATGAGACACAATTTTTTTGTTCTGTAACTTTGGTAATTTCAAAAATTATGAGGGAAAAACCATCCCTCCCAACCAATAAAAATCCACCAAAATCTAAGGACAACCTTTTCCTCCAATAACCAAAAAAATCAGAAAAACCAAACCTTAGGAAATCCCTGGAACTTTCCTTTGCCCACAAATCTACTGCAGACCACCTGTACGGTATACTGACATCACATGTATTTTTGTTGATGTCACCGTGTATGAACCTGATCTTTCCATAAAACTTTGTACAGATGTACACGATCCTCCTTACTACAACCTACATACATACATG
Organism: Picea engelmannii; assembly: GCA_009831015.1. Taxonomy (NCBI): domain Eukaryota; kingdom Viridiplantae; phylum Streptophyta; class Pinopsida; order Pinales; family Pinaceae; genus Picea; species Picea engelmannii. The sequence continues at coordinate 19,581 of ML810549.1, read as the reverse complement.
ATTGTGCCTACTACAACCCACGTACATACATGATTCACCTTCATGCAACCTGCGTAGATATGCGATTTTTCCCACTTCAACCTACATACATGTATGAAAAAACTTGTACATACACCTCCTTTGCACATGTGTCCTTCCTCACTTCCCACATGTGATCCAGAAACCCTAGACTAGATTGCCTTGGTGCATAAATCTCCTTGCTACAATTGCCATGCTCCCTAGCACAAGTGTTTACTCACTTATGCTAACTCCATGATGCCACAATGATGAAATGTCACAATGACTTATATCCTTTATATACAAGTATAATGAGTGAGTTTAGGAGCCCTTCCTAAACTCTAAAATTAATTAGAATATTTTATTCCTCTTTGTGGGTGTGACACCCCATCACAAGCCCATAAAGCCCATCAAGTTGTCCATGATGCCCTAACTTCATTCCAAGTCCGATTTCAATAAAAAGAAAGGATGATATGGTGCCAATGAATATTCACACATGCCTGACACTTTGACCTCTTGAAGCTACAAAATCAACACTATCTTCCGCTAAGATGGAATGTAGACCTTGTAAGCTTTAGAGGCCTCATAATGACCCACAAATACCATTCAAAACAAAAGGTTCCATTTTAGTCATTTTCTCATCAGGAGTATGAATATGGATAGGAGAAAAAAAAAACATGAAAGTCTACTAGATGAGGGATCTCACCTGTAAATTCCTTCTCCATTATCTTGTCCTTAAAAACTTTGTGAGGACACCTATTCAAATTATAGACCATTGTACCTTCTTCCCAAAGACACATGGATAGATATAAATCTTGAATAGTAGATTTTTTTGTCTCTATGATAGACTTGTTCTTCCTCTCTGCAACCCCATAATGTCGAGGGTTGCAGAGAACTATGAGTGCCTCCTTGATTCTTGCTTTCCTACAAAAGGTGTCAAACTCCCTTGAGGTGTACTCCCCTCCATTGTAAAATCTCAACACTTTAATCTTCTTTCATATCTAATTTTCCACAAGAGCTTTAAACTTTTGAAACTCCTAAAGACATCATCCTTGGGATTCATGAAGTAAATCCATGAATACTAGAGGAATAATCAATAAATGAAACATAATAAATGTTACATAATAAAGAAGTTGAAGTTATGGGTCAACATACATTTGAGTGAATTAGGTCAATAACCTCACTTGACCTATGATTTCTATTAGGAAAATAAACCTTGATATGGTTTCCGAGTACACAACTCTTGCACTATCCTTTATTTTCAACCTTCAAATATGACAATGCTTGCACCATGTCCTTTAAGATAAAAAATGCTCCATAGTATAAATGACCTATCCTATTGTACAAATATCCTCTTGTACAAATCTCACAGAAGTTGTTACTATTATGCACTAGGGATTTCATAAGATCTCCCTACAACCTATATAGACCACCCTATCAAATATATTTGGCCAAAACCTTATCAAGATCTAGACATCTCTTCTACATGAGGACTCGTTGATCATCAAAATCAACAATACATCCTAGATCTGTCATTACTAAAACTGAAAGGAGATTCTTATTTAAACTAGGTACATATAAAACACCATTGAGCTCAAGGATACCACTTGATGGAATTTGGAATGAGATAGATCTCACCCCTTTTACTGGATATGTGGCATCATCACCAATATCCAGTTGTATGCTTGCCTCGGGCTCACAAAGTTTATCAAATACCTTCTTGTTAGAGGTTATGTGTTTGGATATTCCATTGTCCAGATACCATATAACACTAGACATAGTGTTGGATGAAAGACATGAGATCATGGAGAAGTGTCTTAGACTTGTGTTATCACACTAAGTTGCCTTGGGTTTTTTAGTTTGTTTCCATCTTTTCCTAAGCCTTAGATTCTTTTTTTTTTTTTTAAAAGTTGCGTTTGTTAGGACCCCCTTGATAAATAATGTGTTGAGTCATGAATTATGTTTTTATCCTCATGTGAATTTGCACTTAGGACCATTTTTTGTTCATGACTTAACTTTGATCCCCCCTCATGATTTTCCACTAGGATCGATCCTCTCCACGGATAGATTGATTTGACATACCATTTTCCTCATTCATGCCCTCCTAGCCATGCCTTGTTGTCCTTTGCTTACCTGTCCAATCATTTTTGAAACGGAGCACTGCCCACTCATCAAGAGTTTCCGTAGTGCCTTTCCTGTTCGTCATTTTCCACCTTGAGTTATGATTACAATGCCGATGTCATATTTCTTGTTTTCAGCACCAGGAGTTGGTTAAAATATGCCTTCAAGATCTCGTAGTTATGAGCTCTGATAATGGTTTGTGATTTTGAAAAACTCAAGATTGTTGCGCTGTGAAAACTCCCAGTTTTGATCAATTGACAAAAGTGCTACCAGATCCGATGCTGAGGTAGATTCAGAGGCCGGGATGTTTGTGACTTCTTCTTGAAATCTCACTGAGGCTTCAAGAAAATTTTATTCCACGGGTATCCTATGTTTCCTTCTTTGCACATAATTTTCAAAGAAAAGTTAGCACTCCAAGTTTTGAATTAGCGGGCTCGCATAGTTGAAGGAGTCTGTTCTTCACACCATTTTAATCTTTGTCTCCCCTCCTTTCAAACCTCATAGCTACTGAGATCACAACATCTAAACAGTTCTATCTTCTGCATATGCAGTGCGCTACCTAGAGGCGTTGCTTAACCACACTGTGTCTCCCCTGCTTCCTTTGACACTTGAGTCGGTCGTTTTCTACACAGTCTCAAAGGCCAATTACAGATTAACCCCTCATTGTCTAAGTGTTCAATACCTGAAAAAATTTAAGGGAGGGGTTTCCACAACTAAGTTTATCTTACTAGCGATCAATCTGGTTTAAGGGAAGTTCTTGTAAAAGTGCAGTCTTGTCCATTTGAAGCTTGACTTTAGGTCCTCCTGGCCATTACCAACCCATAGCCATAAGAAGCTCTCATCCTAAGCTATGGATACTCCTCAGATGAAGAAGTCACACAATGGGGGCAAGGTAGTTAGAATTGAACCTGTGGATATGCAACTTTTTTAGACAGAGCCCATGGCAAGAGAAGCTTTTCAAAGAGTGGGATGCCTCTCTTTCTACAAGAATATGCAAAGAGGTCATCTTGAGGTTACAAGGAAGTTTTCCTTACATTTTGATGGCCGAAATACCAAGGTAGGGGATTTAAAATTCGAGGTGACTGAGGCCTCTATTTCAGCTGCAACATGAATCCCTATCACAGGTGAAAAGTGGTTTAAAGCCATGGATTTGAATGCAGCTTATGCCAAGGATTTCCTTAAGCCTAAACATCAAGCTAGTGATTTGTCTAAAGGTGTGCCAAGGAATCGACTAATTAAGAAGTTTGACAAGATATTGAGGATCATTCAGAGATGATTTACATGTGAAGGGAGGTTTAACACATTATACCAGTACCATATAAGGCTTATGCTACATTTTACTGGTAAAATTGAAATGAATATTCCCTACTATTTGCTAAGGAGCATAGGTAAGATGTCAGACATGATTTAATCCAAGTCTAAGGATGTGGATACTAGCATCTTCCACTCTGGATTGATTAGAATGCTAGTTTCTAAAGAACTGGGTAAGAAATATATCTCATGGGAACATTTTGTTGTGGCTTCCAATTTCAAGTTGGATATAGAAGCCACTCCTCAATCATAGAAAGAAAGCCCTTTATCATCCACCAGTGCTGCTAAAGCAAGTACCAACAAAAAGAGAAAGGTCATAATTCCTATTCAAGTTTCAGAGGTCATCAAGGAGGTCACAGGGATTGAAGAGGAAGCTTGTCATTCCCCATAGAGAGATTTTTCACCCCCTCCTCCACCAGAGTTAGAAGAAGCTCCTTCTACCACTAAATCTACAACAAAGAAAGGAAATAAGCTACACTTCTCCTCATCTCCTCCAATTGTTGCCTCCCTCTTTGTTATAAATAGATAGATGAAATTCTTTAGTAGGTTTGTATGGTTGAGCAAGGCTCCCTTATACTGTAATATTTTGATGAAGTTACTTTGAACTGGTTATGTACTTGATTTGAGATATCTTGGTTAATAGAAATCAACTTCTGTTTCCAACTTATTTGCTTCTGATGCTAAAGTGTTCATGCTTTGAATGATTCACATGAATGGTTGTGGTGATATTATGATGTATGTTTGATTATTATATTATCATGATGTTTCTTTAGTGTCCTTAAGTTCTGAACTCAAGAAGATCTTGTGTTAAGAGTCTTTCTTCCTTAGGTTGTTTGAAGACCTGATTTTTACAATAACCCTTACATTCCTCTCATTGAAGTCTTCCCTCTGTTCATACTTACTCCCACTTATTGATTGAAGTTATCTAAGACCTTGATTTCTCGTGCATGCTAGAACTAATATTTGAGTTGGAACATTATCATCTTGAGTCTTATCCATTTGACCCCTCAAAACTCTTTTACATTTACATATAACCTGATGGGTACTTGGCTTGCCTTCCATGCAATCTGAAGGTGATTCCTAGTGCTAACAGCTTGGATGAATTTAACCTACTACAATATATTCTTTTGCACTCCCTATACACCATGTCCTCTACTGCTACTTTCCCTTCCCCTTCTTCTCACAACACTAAGAAGCATAATGTATAAACTTTTGGCATTTGAAACTCGATTTGGATCATGTTCTTCTTACCATGATTAGAGGAATATGCTCTTCCCCTTCTTCTCACAACACTAAGAAGCATAATGTATAAACTTTTGGCATTTGAAACTTGATTTGGATCATGTCCTTCTTTCCTTTTTGACCCTTCCCAAGTCCTCCTTTCTTACTGCCCTTCTTCATCTCTTTGATGAGGGCTAGAATCTGCTCTTCCCAGATGAAATCCTTCCATAACTTATTAAAGGTGGGGAGCTTATCTCAATCACATACACCGTGGAAAAAAGGTTGTTAAGAAGATGAAAACCCGTTCAAGGCTATGGTTACTAACTCTTCAGTCTTGACCTCTTCTCCAATTGTTGTAAGCTAATCATAGAGTTCAATAATATTCATCAAGTGGTTGTGGTATTTGTCTTCTCAGATGTGTGGCTCTAAGCTTATTCCTCATAAAAATATCTTGATTGACGTTATCACTTTGATTTAGAGTGACCAAATCATAAACCGTATCCTTACTTATGGTCTTTCTAACAATGTGAGGGATAAAGTTATCCTTCATAGAGACGAGGATGACTCACATTGTATTGACCATATTTTTTTATATATTTTCCAAATACACAAGATCGTTAGGCTCTACAACCTTGGTCTCCACAAAACCCCAAAGATCATGCTCCTCCAAGAGCATATGTACTTGCCACTTCCAAGGGACAAAGTTGGAGGTATAACCCCCTCACATCTAGGGGTAACTAGAGGATAATTTTATCCTGTGATCCACATTACAGACATAAATTCCACAGATGACATCCATGGTTCTCTAGAGATAGATGATTGATGATGCTTCCCACATGTTTCTTAACCCACTCTCAATTGATGAATATATTACTTGACCCACATGAGATAACTTGTCTCAATACTCCATATTAAGTTTTAATACCTTATGTGCTTGTCATGAAAGTAGTGATCAACCAATTGAGTCAGATAATGGATCATGATGCTCTAAATTTGTTCCTTTTTCCTCGTTTCACCTTGGTGATTATAATTTCCTCCTAGATAAGCGTTGTCACTCTTAAGTAGATTTTTATTACTAGGATAATTTGATAGGGGTAGTGTGTCCATATCTATATACATACATAACATTCTCCATCTTTCCCAATATTTGTTGTCCCCACTTTCGATTTGGTGGTCATATGTCACACATATAGGTTCGTGTTTCATAATACCATGAGAAGGAGATTGAATTCTCAAGGTTGATGCATCTATATCTATAAAGGAAAAGAGCAAAATGATAAAATAAAAATGCAAAGAAAATGGAAAGAAAAGAAATGATAAAAAAAAAACCAAAGAAAAGAAAAGTGTGAGCATTGCCCCCTCTTTATGGAGTCATCACCCCAAGTCCTATACAATGAATGCATATCTAAAAAAGGACTAAATCAAAGTCAAAATCCAAAAAGGTTAAATCAATAAAGAAAAAGGAAAATATGGGTTTAGAAAGACACAATGTCGAGGAAAGGGAAATTCAATGAGTAATCGCTTCCTCATTACAACACTACTCATGTGGATGAATATCTTACATAACCTCACACAACTATGCATTCCATTCATGAAGTTAAACCACACTCCATATCATATATCATCACAAATAATCCTTGATGGGTTTCTTGATAAATAATTCTCCTCCTCGGTACTGGCACATGTAATACGGGAAAATGATAACCCTCCTTACCTAAAATTAGAAAATTGTATGAATTATAGGAGTTATTGTGAGGTTTAAAGCTGATTCTTAATGTGATGTAACTAATGGCACTTACAAGTGATATGAATAAATTCTTATGTTGTATTAGACTTGTGTATATGCCCCCAGATTGATGGTCACATTCGATCACTTGAGCCCCTCCTTGGACAATGTACTTTCCATTGACATGACATGGATATGAGCCTTGGTCCTTTAGAGGACATTGAGGGGCTACTTGCACACTTGATGCAGGTTGTCCCACCTTTTTGAAAGGTTGGTCCTCTTCTTTTGGAGGACGTTGGGCTTCTTGAGGACAATGCACCCTTGTTGAGACGACCTAACATCTTTTGGAGAGGTTGACACCTTTTTGGAGATGATAAGTCACTTGGAGGATGAAACATTGCACCCTTTGGAGGGAATGTTTCACTTTGGAGCCCCTACACATGCCTCTTCACACCTTTTTGAGTAAGTTTTCCATCTTGGGGGACCACACGTGTGAGCTTGCAGATGTATTCAAGGTGGATGTATTATCATTTTGAGCACTTTAATTCATGATCTTGGGAGCATTTTTGGGAGTATTGTTGTCCTATCTACTCTTGTATCATGCATTTTTATGTATTATGGACTTATCTCTAGGGTTTGTAAAGAGATAAAGGAATTATTGTATTTTCTTTGGGCTTAAGCTAGGAAAATATTGATATTTTTATTAAGTACCAAAGATCTGAATACAAAAACACCACAATAGATATAGAGAACAATACAGAATAAATCCCACTTTATTATTATGAAAACCCTTGAGGTAGGGCAACACCATACAATAGATCCTAGTACGGAAGGGATCCCCTCCTCTTCACTTGCCTCTTCGAGGGGGAAACCTCCTAATGAAATACACGTTCCAAATACAATACTTCTTGAATTTCCATTACATTGATTGAACCCCTTTATATAGTGCTACCAAACACCTAAGAACATTCTAGAAGAGGAACCTTCTAGAAGCGGAAGCTCTAGTGAGTCCTCTTACATTTATTGCATTCACACTAGGCCTTATTTATTAAAAGTGGCCTTTATATATATATATATATATATATATATATATATATATATATTATTCCACTTGGGTAACTCCCTAGGTACCTCGTATGATTCCCTCTAGATATAATACATTCCACCCCCCTTATGAAAGCGTTGTCCTCAACGTTTGTTATGAGGGTGTACAACCATATACCAGGGTCTCATGGATAAGTGTGGACCATAGTGCTGAAGTAGGTGGAATAAATAGGGTCCCATGTAGGAATGCAATCCACCATGCTAAAGTAGTACAACCGTCACTGTAAACATGGATCCCATGTCCAAGTGCTCATGTGAACTTCACACTGAAGATATCAAAACTCAATAACCAAATGAAAATGATGCTCCAAAGATTGGCATTGGTCATGTGGATCCAAATATGTAGAACTGGACAAAAAATCATCCACTACCACAGGAGAATAAGAAATCTAAAGAAGAATATGCATAGAAGTCTCTTGCTTACTCTCCAGGATGTTCTCTACATGAGGTGGAGTAGAGTTGTCAAATAGAATATGGAAGTGGTTGTCATCTCAGAAATGACAATTGTCCATATACTAATCATCAAAATTGGCCTAAAAATCATACCAAGCATATGCTTCTTGATTGTATTTGTGCTTGATTTCCTGCATAATTGCAAGTGTGATCGCTTGAAGATTTTGAACACTTGCCTAAAGATTTTGAAAACTTGTCTGGATGGTTCAAACTTCCGTTGAAGTTACATGAGGAGTAGAATATCCATTGGAAACACCACATAAAATATAACAAAAGAAAACTCTTAAAATTCTCTATCCAATGGCACTAATCTGGTAGCAATTTGATCACCATGTGAAAAGTTATAAGCTTTGCAATCCTACCGCCGTCATGAAGACCCTAAAAAATGGTTGATTTTAAATCAATAATATCTTCACTTATGGAGTTCTTATTCATATGCCATTTTTTTAATTGGGATATTTTTAAAGAGGAACTCAGATCTGTAATTTGTTTGGGAAAATTTGGCTCCAAGTGCTATAGAAATCAGCAAAATCGCGCGATCGTTTGCGGAAAAATCTTGAAAATTAGCATATTTTAAAATGACGATAAATTCACTTCCCGGACTCCATTTCAGATGATTTTGTTTTTTTGAAATTGGTTGTTTTTCTTAGAGCAACTCAGATCTACAATCAATTTCTGCAAATTCTACACAGAAAAATACAACACCAATGAATGTCGTTCGATATAGTCATTGGTGGTCGAGCTCAAAGAAAAAGAATCAGAACTTGACTCAGAATTTGATTCAGAGCAAAATAAAGAGAAACAAATCATTGATGTAGAACCCACTGCTACCATTGTGGCCATAACAATACAACCAAAAGAACCAGAGGAGCTTGAGGCACCTCTTCCACTCATAGATGTGGGTAAAGGGGACTCCATTGCATTTCATTGTTGACAGTGAGAGTCAGAATAACCTGATCTCAACCAAGGTTTTCAAGAGATTGAAGCTTCCAATGATGCCACACCCCCAACCATACACCATCAAATGGTTAAGTCGAGGACGAGACATTCGTGTCAACTAGCAGTACCACATGTCCTATGACATCAAGCCCTTTAAGGATGAGGTAGTGAGTGATGTTTCCCCACTTGAATTCTATGTTGTTCTTTTAGGACAACCATATATGTGGAAACGTCATGCTATCTATGAGTCTCGACTTCGCAGTGTCATTGTTACTCTAGGAGGTCATCTCTATAGGTTACCGGAGGTAGTTCCAACTACTATATCAGAAAAACAGTGCCACACAGTACTCTCGTATCACAAAGTTTAGCCTCTTCATGATCCGGTCAGAAGGTGAACATAAGGACACTACAACCACTATATCCTCATCCCAAGACGTTTCTATCCAGCAGAAGTAGGTCATCTAGATTGTAGAGGAACACGAACAAAATGAGATTCTTCCATATGTTCAGTATAGCTTTGTTGTCCACGACCCTTTTCAACTGTGCTTGGGGTTCCCACTAGTAGCCCCGATTGATATATCTCTTCTTACTGCATCTTCATCGACATAGTCCTTCCACACTCAGACCAAGGAAGATCATGCATCCATATCTGTTGGATGGATCCAACACCTCCAATAGTTTCATGACATCCTTCCATAGGCAATGTATAAGCAAGACATCTACTTCAACACGACAAGCAACTCACCAAGGTTCAGATTCAACAGAAGTTTCTTGATCTATCGAGGGAACTTGATGCAATGGGGACCATTTCTTCCTAAGGGGGGAGGAATGATCCGGGTGGATCTCGGTGGCCATCCACCTTTTCCACTAAATCGAAGTCCTAGTATTTCACATGCCTATGAAATTTTATAAACTTAGACTAATTTATCCCACATGCATCATGGGAATTGTTATCCTCTCACTCTCTCATATATAATTGAGGTGAAGGAGTCCCTTTAAGCATGCAATATAGTGTGATGTAAAGCTTCTTGCGATTGAAGCGTAGCCAACATCTCTTTCTAGTCAGAGATAAGCTACCCCATTCTGTTAGTTTGTGTTCTACAATGTTTTTCTCTCTTATTCATTAATAGAAGTTGGGTTTCACTGTATTTCTTTGTTCTCTTCTATATTTTTGTTTATGTCTCATTTCGTTCTCATCATAATCTAGATCACATTGGCAGTGGAGTTCACATCAATAGTTCATGAGTACCTTTCTTTACTTCATTCATATAGCAAGACATATTACCTCATATTTTACACTCGTGATTCTCGTCATGATAATTGTGATTGTCATCACACCCCTTGTGACTATCATCACAACTCAGTTGTACTTGTGATTTTCATCACACCCCTTGTGATTGTCATCACAACTCAGTTTTACGTGTGATTTTCATCACACATGATAGAGGCTTGCATGATGGTACTGATGTATTACTTGATGGGTGTAGGGGCATTGTTATTGGTGCTCATACTTTCCTTGACCCTTCTCATGTGACATGGTCGAACATCGCCACTGGTGGGTGTTGAGGTGTTTGGATAAGAGTTTCTCTTTGCACACTCATTTGTTTGTTTCCTCTAGAGCACAACAGGAGAGGGTTGTCTTGTGACATTGTCGATCATCGCCACTAGTGGGTGTTGAGGTGTCATGGCTACTCATAATGGGGAAGAAATTTCAACTTCAAAACTACTCTAGTAACAAGAAGGTTGGGTTGTCCCATATGATCCAATCGATAAGGCATCCTTACGGTACTAATGCCACATGCAAGTATAGAGGCTAAAGGAAAAAGTGTTGAACAAAAATACTTGTTGGAATATTATTATGAGAAAAATATATTTAACAAGTTCCATGAACTAAAGTAGGGACACACACACACACACACACACATATATATATATATATATATGAATACAAGAGGAAGACTTTCATTTGCAGTATTAAAGTATGCAATGTACATGTAGGATGAGAAGTTGAAGGTAATTTTTTCCTTAGTGGATCAAACCATTCACATGTAGGATAAATTCATATTATGGAGCCTCAAACCCTAGCGAATATTCTTTGAAATCCTTGACTGTATGAGGACTAGGGACAAAATAAATAAGAATAATAGAGGAAATGAAAGGAAACGAAGAGGACACACAAAATAAAGGGATGTAAATCATCCTTTCATAGACATGTTCAGGGGGTGACTTAGCTTATTCATAGTAAACCACACACATTTATCAAGAAGATGGAGATCATAATTTGTTATGATTATGAGAATATAGGTCACTATGCAAGACATACTCTAAAGAGAAATAATTGGAAAATAGTGTTGAATGCATACAAGAACCTAGCTGTGGAAAATGTAGCATAGCCACCCAAAATATATACAACACTAGAAAACTAACAAGTTTATTGTTAGTCCACTATGATCAAGGTTAAAGGTAATATTTCCAAGCTACTTGTTTTGTTTTTTATAAATCTAGGAGCTAATCATAACTTTGTAGAGCCTAGGGTAGTAACTGATTGCAATCTTAAGATGAAATTGGATGACCATCCATGGGCAGTGTTAGCACCTTAAAATGCACCCCCATTTTTGGCATAAGTTCTTGTAAAGAATTTAGAGCCAAATGCAAAGTCATTTCAGTCGTGAATAGACAAAAGTGAAGAAATTATTGAAACCTTGAATTTATTAGGGTTTAATTATTAACAAAGAAATAAAGTATCACGCGCCTTATCTAGAGTTTTTAAGAATGTGATTGGTATTGTTGTCATAGTATTTGGGCTCTTGTTATATAAAAAAGGTTCAAGTATATTATTGGTCCTCTATACATCAAGTATTTCTTAGCGACTTGTTGGCTTGTTGGCTGATAGAGAATTGGTAAAGTTTTGGCACTTGAAAGGTCATAGGTTGAAAACTTAAACTACTCTTTTCTAGATTTCAAATACTCGAACAACTCAAAAAAAGTTCTCGGGGCCATAAATCCAAGTGAAAGTTTGATCCTTGTACTTTAAGTTTTCATAATCTTCCTTATGGACCTGCACATTGTCTTAATTATACTTGATAAATATTTTGGGTCCAATAAGGGGGCATAGTTAATTATTCATGCTTCTTTAGATGCATAAGTCTTATTACATACCCACAACAAGTCTTAGAATGGGCTATATAATATCCTTTGTAGCATAATATTGAGTGTATTTCCTTCTTCATGTTTCAAAGGCTACACAAGTCTTCCTATGGACTTGAGGTCAAATCAAAGTTGAACCTCATAAATATTTTAGGTTGGTGAATTCTACGTAGATCTAAAGGCATATGTTTCAAGTAATACAATAAATAATACAAACACTTGATGATGTCCACAAAACCCATTTCATTAAGGTTAAGAACCACATCAATATTAGGTCATCAAATACTTCTATGCCAACACCATGAAGGTAGATATTGAGTGTCATGTGGAGATGATATGTGGTAGGGTGTTATCAACACCATTTGTTGAGCATGATAATTGTGTTATACATGGCCCAATCAACAAGCGCCATGTGGAGTGCTATATGTTTGGACCACCAAATTGTCATTTATTTCAATTTATTTTGTGTTGATCACTTGTCAAACTTATCAAAATATTGCCCCATCAAGTAGTCCCTTTAATGTATATGTTACTACACCTCTCATCGACTATTGCTAGTCACTCAAAAAAAACAATATATTTTTGTTTTATAAAATATATCACTGCAAGAATGATTAAATGAGCCACCATTGAGGCCAAGTCATAAAAAAAAAATCACTTTTAAGTAAAAGTTAGTTCAAGTTTTTTGATGACCCATATGTTGATGTCGATGAACTATAGAGTTCCCAACACCAACATCTCAACCTCTTGGTTGACTAAACCAAGAAGAGGCGGGAATGGTCACCCTATTTTATAGTCTAAAATTAAACATTAAACCCTAACAACATAGAATCTAAACATAAATATCTTTTTTATGATTTTGCAATATATAATTTTTATGTGTTTTTAATTTTATATCATTTTTAATATTTTTGTTTAAGTTCATAAAAATAAATTAAATTAAAACAAAACAAAACTTAAAAGAAAATTAAACAACTAAATTAGTAAGGTATATACAGGAAAACCCTAAAATATGATTGAAATTCTATCTTTATAACTTATATTATTTTTGTACTTTTAATTTTGTATGAAAATAGATTAAACAAAATAAATATATATAATACAATACTATCTTTATAACTTATATTATTTTTTATTTTTTATTTTGTATGAAAATAGATTAAACAAAATAAATATATATAATACAATACTATCTTTATAACTTATATTATTTTTGTATTTTTAATTTTGTATGAAAATAGATTAAACAAAATAAATATATATAATACAATAACTAAAAGAAAGTAAATGAACTAAAAAGTTGATTAATATTTACAAAACATACCCACAAAATGGGTTGGGATATTATTGCTTTTAAATATTTTATTTAATAAAACAAAAAGTAACACTAATAAATAAATAAAATTAAAACTAAATTATTTGTTTGGTTTTCTTTTAAATGAAAAGTTAAATTATGGGTTGGGATATTATTGCTTTTAAATATTTTATTTAATAAAACAAAAAGTAACACTAATAAATAAATAAAATTAAAACTTGGTTTTCTTTTAAATGAAAAGTTAAATTAATAAAGTTATGTACATAAAA
>ML810548.1:297805-314526 GCA_009831015.1 Picea engelmannii | reverse complement strand
GAGAAGTTTCTTTTGATTGCAATAGAAAGTTTCATAGGATGGTTGCTGAGTTGTGTGGAGTGATAAGTAGCAAGAACTTAGCTGTTTTCAGTTTATCTTTTACATGCATATACAGAACAGTACCGGTTAGTACCGAGTAGTACAGAACATAGTAGAGTACAGTAGTTCTTTCCAGCGAGTTTCTGTTAGCAGCTCAGAGAGTAGCTTGGCATCCTTTAAACCCCCTCTTCAGCCCTGCATTTCCTGTGCTGGTTCCTCTAAGTCTACCTTCCCAGGTTGACAATTAAATGTTGATTTACATGGTATATCTGCAGCTCGACAATTATCAGTAGGCTATCTCGCATTTGTTAATGGTATACTTCAATGACTGGTAATCAAACGATGTCTCATCATGTTCGACCTCAACTCATTTATTCACATGATGTAGACTTGCACCATTGGAGGATAGTGTATAAGACTTGAAGACATCACTATGTGGCCACGGATTTCCTGACCTGTTGATTCCATTTCATTGGACCAGTACCTATTCAACTTCAGTGATCATGGGAGATCAGATTGTACTACATGGTATACAGATATCTTCGTATTGATTTTTGAGACTAGTTTCACTGGGCCTTGTTCATGACTATGACATCTTTTGGCATATAACCGCATTTGTATTTTCCTATTCATGGCCATGAACACTTGTTTGGTATATTTTTCACATGGATATGCATTGTATTCTTAGCAGCCATGTATGCAAATTTAGTACATTATGTAATGAGCAATTGAGTTCATCCAGCTAGTTCTTTACCACTCCACTTCTAGGTTATTTATAATGTATTTCGGTCATCACAGATACTCCTCTAATCTCACACATTAGGGGGCATATGTTATAGAAATATTTGCCTCACCATTGCTATCTTGCATTGAGGACCTTTTACCATTTCCCTATGCGGACTTTTCATCCCTTTTTTGATGAATCTAGAGCTAAAAATTAACATTTTTCCACATATACGCTCCCTAATGGCTATGCAATATGCGTATACACTTTCTGCTCCATTACAGCTCATGTATATCGGGATTTGTGATAGAAAATATAAAATGAGGTTGGGTTTCCATGTCATGACAAAATATCTCTTATCCTTGGCCTTCTATGTATTGGAAATGTTCTGACTCGGCCCTTCAGTTGCATTGTGGAAGCTATAAGACCACAATTTTGAACTATGGAAAAGAAGGAGAAAAGATTCAACTTTGAGAGCAAAGTTACTCTAGAGAAATTACTTCATATTGATTCTGCATCCCTTTGTCCCTCAAGTATGAACACAGTGTTCATCCCCCAAGCTCTTCCCTTATTATTGAGAGGACCTCTTTGCCTCTTTCTCATGAGCTTGCCTTTGGTGGAGGATTGAAGTGGTGGGGACCCAATTGGAAGGAACTTGGTTTCTTGGTTTCTTGGTTTCTAACTGTGCCGACAAGGAAGTCTATAACGTTGACACTTCTATTGATCAATTATTAATAGAAATACGCATTTCCCGTCCTATTGGTATCTTGCAAATACATGATTATTATCCATGGGTGTGTTTGTAATGTTTATTAATGGATTATGCTATCTGATGTGCTAACCCCTTTCGTATCATCACTATATACTTGATTTGCTTGTTTTTTGAGAACTTCTCGTAGGTATCAAGCTTTGGGTCAAAGTGCTCAACAATGGAACATCATCATACGTTGGATCGAGGTAGGCCCCTTTCTTGTATTGCACATTAGTTTATATAACATATGTTGGAATTGAGTTGATTTCTGCAGTCATAACTATCTGTTGTGGTTTACCCTTGGCCATAGAGAGTTTTTCCCTTGTAACACTAGGCCCCACTATTGAAAAGGTCCATGAGCAATAATGAGTTTTAAAGACAGAGACATAAGTTTATGTTTTCCTGCAAACTTTTGACATGGTTCACATGCCCTCACTTGAGAAAATATGTCTGAAAATAGTACAGGCCAATAGTAACCTGCTCTTAGAATTTTCAAAGTAGTATATTTCCAATGGTGATATCCCCCACAAACATCCTGGTGTAAGTCACAAAAAGTTTGTTTTGATTCCTCTTCATCAACACACCTTAACAGAATTAGATTAGGATCTTTCCAAAACAAGATTTAATCAATAATACAATATTTCACTGATTTCAATTTAAGTGACCTGAACTTGGATTTATCTAAATCAAGAGGAGACTGAATATTTAGTAGATATAAGAAAATATCTTTGTACCATGGTGAGGAAAAATATTTGTTGTTTTTCCTTGAGCCAGTTTCCTCAATCGGAAATGATGAATTCTCTGATTTGCTGGAGAAATGATACAATCCAATTGCTCTGTAATTTGAATTTGTCATTAATTTTGCAAGGCCTTGTCCTTTTATTAATTGATTGGGATTTATAGTCAGATTATATTCCAAAATTTTAGTTATCCACTTTGCCCTCTTTCCTTCACAATCAGGTTGAACCAAAATTTCTTTAACTGCACTACTTGGAACATATGCAGTAATCTCAGATTGTAGAACATATACCCTGAAAAAATTTTAGAGCCTTTACTAGAGCATATGCTTGTTTGTCCATAACATCATATTTTAGTTCAGAATTTCTAAGAGTCTTGTTGAATAAAGAGATAGGTTGCTCGTACCCCTGATCATCTCTTTGTAAGAGAACATCAACTATAGTGTCTTCAGAAGAAAATGAAAAAATCAAAGACTCCTTTAAGTAATTAGGGTTGTTGAGGACATGTGCCTGGATAAGAGCCTGCTTAATCTTTTCAAAAGATTCTTTGGCTTCTGGTATCCATTTTATTTATGCATCCTTCATTAACATATCAGTAATGTACTTGATTATTTCTGCAAAAATTGGTATACATCTTCTTAAAAAATCGATTTTACCTATCAAGGATTGGATAGACTTCTTTTTTATTGGAATGTCTATCTGTTGAATGGCCTTTACTCTTTCAAGATCTATATTGATTCATTATGGTGAAACAATATGTCTTAAAATTTTTCCTTCTTCCATAGTAAAATGATATTTTTTAGGATTTAATGATATACCATACCTCCTGCATTTTTCATATGTGTGCTTCAAATGTTGCAAGTGTTCTTCATCAGAGGTTGAAAAAACAGTAATATCATCAAGATAAATAACCATAAATATGTCTTTCTCACAAACAAATGAAATATTCATATCTCTCTAAAATGTTTCTCCTGCATTCATTAATACAAAAGGCATCTTATCATACATGAAAGTGCCCCAGGGAGTGGTAAACGTTGTTTTATTCTTATCTTCCTCCATTATTGATATATGATTATACCCTGAACATCCATTAAGCATAGATATGTTATTTGCCCCTACTACTCTTTGTAAAATATGATCCATTTTAGGTAATGGATAATTGTCCTTTAGAGAACATTTGTGCATATTTTTGAAGTCTACACAAAGCCATATCTCTCCATTATTTATCCTAACAGGTACTAAATTATCTACCCAATATGAGTATCTCATTGGTACTATAATTTTAGCATCCAACAACCTTTCCAATTCTTTTTCTATTATAGGTAGAAATAATGGATTGAATTGTCTAGATTTCTTCTTAAAAGGTTTGGATCCAGGTTTTAAAGGAATCTTGTGCTGCATAATATCTGTATCAAAAGCCTTTAGGTCCTCATAAGACCAAGTGAATACATCTAGAAATTATTTCATCAAATTGACATACTTATCTCTTTGTTTTTCTGACAGTTTTCTGGATAATTTCACCATCCTGGGATTTGAATCTGAACTGATATCACTGTCTATCACATCAGTCTCCTATGTTTGAATAACAACTTTTCTTGAAACATCATTGTGGTCAAATAATATATCAAGTGGAACCAAGACCTTTGGCAGATGATTTGTTTTCAACTCAATAATGTTATGCCCAACAATATTGTCTTGAAGGAAATTTGCAACATGAACTTCTTGTTGGGCCCGATATATGATCAATTTTATGACAGTTATTATACACTTTTGTCGCATGTACATATGTGTTTTTCATATTTTAAAAGGAGCTTTCTGAAGAATATCATGATAAAATGGTATGCTCGACACTAGGTACGTGTGATTCATGTTTAATGATTATATTGAGTATAATTCATCATGTTTTATGATTACCAAGATCTAATTCACGTTTTTCTGGTGTTATAGGGAAAAAACGCACCACGTTTTTGCTTCTGACACTTGATCTGGCACTCCTTCCATCACTCGATCCGGTACCCGATCCGACACTTCGTCCAGCACCTTGTCCTGCATAAAAATGGTGGGCGATTTGGCAATTATGGTATTGGCGGCCAGTGGGGGGCAAATCAGAGACATGGGTTTTTCTCGTGCTTATCCCCTCTAGCTACTAAACTCTTGACAACTCGATTTTGGGTTGTTATGGTGGGTGATTATTGGCTCGCTTTTTTTTGGTAGTTAGAGCACCATTAATAAAATTTGCCAATTTTAGAAGTGGTTCGAACCTCCTGTGGTCGACCACTTGGTCTGTAAACATTATAAATACCACCATGATGGTCAGATAATTGTTAAGAAGTAGAATAAGTCGTGTGTTAGAGGAAAAAACTATTTGGGCTCTGTTTTTGCATTTTTCAATTGCTAGAATTGTATAACATTGCGTTTTTCAAGTTTTAATGGTGAAATCATTTTGCTGAGCTCGTGGTGTGCATTTGAGAAGTGACCACGACTTGCTGGGGGGCCCACCAATAGTCTGGTAACTATTCTTTATGTTGTTTATGCATTTTATAGTTTAGTTGTCTTTTTATTTCATGTACATGAACTGTGCCTTTATTTCTTTGTTATTTAATTTGTTGTTGTAGTTTAATTGTTTTAATTCTCTTTTGCAGGTTAGTATGGAGGCGTTTTGTTAATATGCATTGATTTTATAATTAGGAACGAGTTTGCAAACTCATACACTAATCCTGTGTGCAATTAGATGTTAGATTGAATTTTGTTTATGCTTTTAAAATCAAATTTAAAATAGAAGTTAAAATAGAGTAGAACAAAGTTTTATTGCATGTCTTCTTTAACAAGAATTTGATGGATGGATAGGATTAGTTTCAACTTTTAATTATAGATTGCTTATTCCATTTTTACATAGATCTTGCTTAACTAGTTGTTAGTTAATGTATTTGTTAGTTTACTTTTTATACGTCATGCTTTAATTTCTATTTTAAGCATTTTCCTTATTACATTTTGAATTGTTAAGATAGAGCTAGTTTAGTTTATGTTATGCAATTTCTTACTTAGATTTAGGTTGCAGTTTCAAGTTGTAGTTAATGATTGAATTTAGTATAGTATAAGTTTGCTTATATTAGTATAGAATGCATTTGAATTTCATAGATTAGAAAACAGTTTCTTGCTTTCATAGAGTAGAAGATAGCTTTTTTTCTTTCATAACTTAGGAGATAGTTTTATTGTTGTTGTAGGGTAGATAGTCTTTGCTTTGATAAATTAGATAGTAGCTTGCTTATTATAGGTTCAAGACTAGTTGTTAGTTTTTTTTGTTTTCAGTTAAATAGATTTCCTTTTCATGAATTAGAAATAGTTTTGAATTAAGAATCTAGTCCACTTGCCTCTTAGGCTAGATAATTGTTCAATGAGAAGTTTTCATTTGATTATTTGCAGTAGAATTTGCCTTAGAGTAGTTAGTTGTCTTTTGCTTAGTTTTCTGTTTTCTTTAATAGGTTAGCTAGTTGTTTTGCTTAGTTGTGTATTTTCTTTAATAGGTTAGTTAGTTGTCTTTGCTTGCTTGTTTATTTGCTTTAATAGGTTAGTTAGTTGTCTTTGCTTGCTTGTTTATTTACTTGATTTCATAGGGTAGTTACTCATTGAATAGAGGTTGGCAAGTTAAAGTAGTTTTCTTTTGTCATTTGCTTATTATTAGGCTTAATAGTTTCTTTTTCTTATTGCTTATTGTTGAACTAGTTTGCTTCAAGTAGGGTTTTTACTTGTTTTCTTAGGACTATCCATCGATCCTTGGACCAAAAGTACTTAGGTTACCTAGTTTAAAGTTGCTTAGTATGGTTTTCTCATTAGATAGATTTTCGTGAATATATTAACCCTTAGATAGCCACTTCCTTAGTTAGACTATACTACTACCATCCCTTCTACCATTGGCATATATTTTGCTACAACTCTAAGTTTACTTACCCCGGGTTGACAATTTAATTGAGGGTTTTTAGTGTGTTTTAATGCATATAGAACACCCATCATTTTTGGCGTCGTTGCCGGGGAGTTTTCTCACGGTATGAAATAGTTAGGAATTATATCATTTCTAAACCTTAGGATTAGTTTGATGGCGGGGGAACTTTAAGACGAGAGGTAAGAACCTGCGCATCTGCTATAGCAGGTTCCCCCAAACCCAATTGTAGTTTTTCTTTTTTTTGTTTTTGTTTAATTTCATGAATAGACCTAGGGACCCAAAAGGTAGATACATCAGACCTTTCAACCAAGGTTCCTTCCAACCTTTTGGGGGGAAGGAACATTCCAGTCATAAACTCCGCAGACCGATACCAAAAAACAGGGGCTAGCTCAATGCAAAGAGCTAAAGTAGTCTCTTAAGAGACTAAGATAGGGAGCACTATAGAACAAGAAATTGAAGCATCAGTAATAGTGGGACAGGAGGAAAGGCCACTCGAGCCTTCCACGGAACTAAAGAATACAACCTTTGTTTTCTTACCACCATCAGGAGATCCTAACTTTTTGGACATCATCTTTGTGTGAACCAAGTTTTATCAAATGGCAAGATGAACTCAAAAGCAACCATTATCTTGAGGGAACTTTCTCAAATCCTAGCAACATCCGAGATTTCTTCTTTTCAAGAAAAACATATGTTGGAAATAGCCAAGAACTTGTCTACCTCTCCAGAAATATTAGAAGAATCAAGGTCCTATGAGCTACAAAATGATTTTCCTTGCCAAAATGCGGAGGAAGATGAAAAATTATGGACTACACCCAATGGAGAGCAATCATTAAGACCTAAGATTGATGATTTCTCAACGTCCATCTCAACAAATCCTTTATGTACTTTAGAAATAAATCATCGAGAAGAAGAGGATATGAATAACATGATGAAGGAGAGCATAGAAATTACTGTTGATGAACATCAAGATTACATTGAAATTTGGTTTCAGGAGGTCATCAGGCCACAATACTATTCTCTTCTTCAACACCTTCTGATGCCAAAACAAGTAGGTTGGTTGGTTCTTCATATCCATGTAATCACTGCGTAACTTTTTCATATATGGATATGAGTATGTTTCTTATCTTTCTCCACACATCGTTACATTCGAAGAGTTCTTACACTTGAATAAATATTTTCCCTTTCTTTTTAGGTAGGGTAGGATAGTAAATAAAAGTTGCATGTTGTTAGTTTAGCTTAAAAGTCTAATGCAACCTCATTTTACATTTTATTTTAATAAAATGACTATGAGATACATGTTCCAGTGACTTGATCTCATTGATCTCATTAGTCTTTGATATTTAAGAGTGTGTTTTATTTTTGGTTTTTTTTTTTTTTTTCTNCAGGAGTAGACAGTTTCAAGGAAATATAAAAGAAGGATTCTTATTCGAAACATCGTTATACTTGAACCTTGTCATCTGCTAAGCATAAAATGAATAACAACTTGTTGTAATTAGCCATATTTTTGCAAAGACTTTCATCCTCTTTTTTCCCAAGGCATATTAAATAGAAGTTGCTCTTGAAATTATTCACCATTATATAAGGAAGTGATACCATAACCATCAAGCTTAAAGGTCTCTCGTACAGTTTCTCCAAGAAACCTGAGTAAGTGAGTAAAGTATATTTATTAAAGAGTAAAAAGGAGGTCTGATTAGCAGTTAGTTATGGAAACATCACAATAACTTACAAAAGAAAAAATGAAGTTGAGCCTAGAGATACCTTTCTGTTCTTTGTCAATGGTACCATCCACTACACACTAAATAGCTTGATTATATCATATCTTTAGATAGTCCACGTTTGCTTAAGTACCCCTTACATCAGGACAATCACTAAGGAATATATATAATGGAAAGTCATCCTCTAACATAAATACCATCCCAATAAAAAGAAAGAAAAAGTTGTTTTCAGAGCTGTCCCCCCCATATTATTTCATAAGGCAATCTTATACTAAAATCTTAAAATATGGAGGGCTAGTCTCTAAGGGTGTAAGAGGCTAACCCATCGGAATACTGAACAAGTTTTTTGGTAGTGGGTATCGGCCTGTGGTATCACTAGGTAAACCCATTGGAGTACTAAACAGGCTTGCTGGCAGCGGGCATTCTACCTAGCGAGGATGGTAATCTAACAAAAAATTATTAATAAATTTAAACTTGTCCTCATTTACGACATTACTTGTAGAAAAATCTGACATGAAGTATGTATGGTTAAGCTAAGGTTAATGAACTCCATAAACTTTCCATTGGGAACTAACTCTAAGACTATCTTGAAACTCTCTTTCCTACCTCTTCTTATCTATATATAGGATCTCTTATCCTATAGGTGGGGCCATCTTCTAACCGTCTCATCAGACCAATCTGTGAAATTTATCTTTACACTTTACAAACTGTAAATCTTCGGCTATCGGGAGAATTGATTGGTTTCCTATAATTTTGATTGTGAGGTGTCACAATACTTAGGTGTGGGGGAGGAGTTCATGAGTTGACAAATGATTATTACCTAAAGAAGTAAATCTTTGTAAAATTTTGTATTATTTTCATGATATAGGTTATTACATCAGCAGTCATTTTATTTTTCAGTGCTAAATTCTTGTGTGCTATAAATTGTTGTATATTTCCTTAACAGACCACTCTGTTGGTTTATTTTTGTTACAGGTTGTTCATTGAAGGTTTGAAATTACATTTTTGTTACAGGCTGTTCATTGTAGGTTTGACATTACATGTTCTATGTAAGTGGATTGAGTGAGTATGGTGGAAAAATCAACAAAAATGGAACACTCTTAGCCTGCCTCAACTCCTATTCACTATGTTCGTGGCCTCTAAGGAATCAATTGCCTCAGCCACTATTAAACATGATTTTGGTCACTTTGGTGATGTCTTAACAGTGATGTATTCAGGCTCCCAACAAGGACTTTTTTCTTGAGAAAAGTGGCTCATGTCTTCTTCCAAAAAACATATTTTTAAGATGAGTTCGTAGGCTGCCTATGGTATAGGGTGTGAGAATCCCTCATTCTCGCAGGCCACCCACACTTAGGGTGTGAAATTCTCGCAGTATGCTCCATACACAGGGTGTGAAACTATTTTTAAGCTTGGAAAGGAGAAGAGGTCTCGAGGGTTATAGAAGGGAATCTTCTAGAAAATGAGTTGGCATTCACATGGTTGTCATTCTACTGACTTCTCAGATTTGATGGGATCATCCTCATCCATGTAACCATCTCTCCTTCTCCTATATATTGAAAGGTTTATCATGGAAAAGGTTAAGCAAGATTGAATGAAGAATTGGTGAAAGAATTGTGTGAAGAACCATGTTTGGACAGAAGATTGAAGGCTCTATTTGGTCTATCAAGAGGAATTAGATCTTCTTCATGCAAGTACAGAGAAATTGTGTGTGTTGGAACCAAGGGTCATTGAAAGGAAGCTTGCAATATCAAGGTGATTAGGTTGTATCTTCTACTTTCAATTAATATTATATAGCGGCATGTCCCTTTCCCATAAAGTCATTCTTACTTTATTTTGTAATTCCTTGATCATATGCATAAGTTGACATTGAATATACTTTTCTATCTTCACTTTGGTTGGTTTGTGTTGTCTTGGACTCAAATTCATGAGAGCACTGGAGTGAAGCGGGAACAACAGAGACCTAAGGAAGCAATATAAAGGTATGTCACATATTCCTTCCTATTAGTACATTCAATGATTACAACTTACAAAAAGAGTCAGGTCATGTCCTATATTTTTCTAGATCTAGGTGGATCTAGGGAGATCTGTTAGTGTCCGCACCTACCGATTTGTCCGATAACAAAATTGGCGACTCAACTGGGGATGCAACCCATTTTTGGTGGTTTTTGGTGGTTTTTCCTTGGTCATTTTTTCTTAACTTACCATTTTTCATTTCCATCAATATCTGAGTCTTGAGGAGACCCTGATAGACTCCCTGGGTCCAGAAGTTCCTTAAATTTTTTTGTCCTTTTTCCAAATTTTGCTTAGTTTCAGGCCTTCTCGCACTGCACCCTTTTGTAGCCTGCGAGAACCACTAGAGTTCACACCTTGCTATTTAGTCTAGTACGACCTTCTCGCACTTTGATCGTGTCTAGCCTATGAGAATCCTTCATTCTCGCACTGTACCCCACTGCCAGCTTGCGAACCCATTTGAAATTTTTTTGGATTAAGGTTTTTTGTATCCTCAGATGCCCAGATTTGTATGTGTGTCTGAAAAGAACTTATTTGGCCAGTGATTGATTGTTTCTTGACTTTAGATTTCGTGAAAGATTAGTCTTCGGAAGTTGAAAGATCTTCTTGTTCATTTTTTTCTCAACTGTTACCTCTTGACCTTTTCTTAACAAGGATATAATCTCTGGTTTTGAAATCCAAGTGCTTGTTTGGTTGGGATCCAGTGATTGGTTTAAAAAATGGGATTAATTTTCTTTTTCAATTGTTCGTTACTTGGAAAATTGTTATCCATCTGTATTTGAAGAGACTAGCCTTGTCTATTTGATATTTTTGTCTTCGTTGAAAGATTGGTTTGGGTTTTTCATTGTATATGGATTTTTCATCAGTTGCTAGTTTTTATTAGTTCCACCATGTTGGACAACTGAGAGGGGGGGTGAATCAGTTGTTACCGTTCTTAAACAATTATGCTTCTTTTAAAATATTTACAAGGCACTCAATGATGATCACAATAATGCAGGGAAATAAACAATGGCACATTCAGCATCAGTCACATATATGAGAAACACAGAGACAGATATTTCCCAAGGAAACCCATATAGGGTAAAATCCTCTTCTTCTTTATATGATAATTATTATTTACATTCTTTACATTATCATACATATGAGCACCAACTCATTGTGAGGCTACAACCTCTATTTTGCAAGCTGCAACTTGCTGAGAGCACAAACTCTCTATTTTTCTCTAGTACCCACTAGATGGAAGCACCAACTTCCTGGTTTCTCTAGCACCAACTAGAAGGAAGCACCAACTCCCTAGTTTCTCTAGCACAAACTAGAAGGAAGCACCAACTCCCTGGTTTCTCTAGCACCAACTAGAAGGAAGCACCAACTCCCTGTGTTCAAGCACCCACTTGAACCTCTAAGGACACCAGTCCTCCCTAGCACCTCCCAACCACCCTGTATTATGAATATGAAATAATGAAACCTATTACAGTGATATAATGTTCAATAACAACTTACCAGTCTCATCATTGTTCTGCAAGATTTTGCTACTCAGACTTCCTCACTGTCTTCCAGCATGCATCTGCCACCCATTTTGTTCTTCTGCTTTTTATGCTTTGTGTGCCATGTCCATTCGCTGCACAGTTCTTCTTCTGTACTTTTCAGCTGCTGCACTCTGATCCTTCTTCATGCATGAATCACCTTCAACAACAACATCCACTACAACTCCAGCAGCAACAACAACCACATCTCTTCTCTGTACTATGTATTTATAGATTTTGTGCACCTTGTGCATGCAATGCACGCAATACCTCTGCATACTCACACAGCGTCGATATCCTCCACAACTTGAGTGCTCTGTCTGATCATCATCATGACTCTTCATCTTCTCTGGCTGTTTTTCCACTCATTCATCATCATTGTATGTTATGTTGAGATTCCTCGGCCTCTCTGGCAGTTGAGACTCTTCGTCTTCTCTGTGACAATCGATCTCACCTTCTCTGTTCTAGTTACAGGCTTCAATGCTCATTTAACTGTCAATCGCCTCCACGAGCATCTTCATCCCTCTTGAAGATTCCCAGAGACTCTTTATCTCCTCTGTCAATCACCCCGAAGTGTCTTCGATTCCTCTGGTAGAAACCATCAGTGGTTCTGGAAATTACACTGTGACGTGCAATAGGAGCCCTCTGATCTCCTTTAGTTTCATATGCACCATTGGATTAGCTTTGAAGTATATTTTCATTATTCATGCATTTCGCACTTTCACAATTCAGATATTCTGCGATGAGGCATCTTGACTCTTCATATCGCCATCTCTGAAAAGGAGCTTGGCTTCTCTAGCTCCCTCCTCTATGAGACCACAAGCGGTGACCACCGGTTACAATGACATTTCACCTTTTTAGTATTTCGACATTCGTACCAGATGCGATCTCTGAAATTCCAAGGTGGAGCTTATCTGCACTAGGTCCTTCCTCCACGTGACCATAGGTGGTGACCACTATCTGCACTAAAAGGTGTTGTGAACTCATGATCTTCATCGACCCTAATTGACGGTCCACAATCTCTATGAATCAACGGTCTAGATATTTTCACGATCTCACATCTCGTTGTTCCTTAGATGGAGGCTCTCGTCACTCCAAGTCATGATAGGCAAAACTCCGATATGGAGCTCAAATCGATGGTCCACGTTCTAGGTGATCTGACGGTCCTGATATTTTCACGATCTCGCATCTCGCTATTCCTTAGATGGAGTCTCTCATCACTCCATGTCACGATAGGCGAAACTCCAAGATGGAGCTGGATCAAGGGTCCAGAACAAACCTCAATCTAACGGCTAAGATGGTTTCGGGATTTCGCATATCACGAATTTGAGAGGTTATGGAACTTCATTCCTTTGACTTTCCAATCAGTGACATGACGATCTTTCGCCACGTGTCCTATGATTCGACGGTCCAGATCTGATATTGATTCGATGGCTCATATCATATCGCGATTTCGCATATCGCGAGTTTAAACCTCTTTCCTTTGAATTTCATGACCTGCAAAACTCTGAAATGGAGTCTTTGTGGTGCTCTGATTTTTCACCATGCGTCCTCTTGATCTAATGGTCCACGACTATCCTTTCTGACATGGTCTGCCATATTCACCTCCTGGATCTGACGGCCTAGATCACACCTTGATCCAACGGCTAGGATCATTTCACCATTTCGCATTTCATGATTTTGGCACTTCTCAATTTCACCACTTCGCGATTTCGCCACTTCATGATTTTTCCACTTCGCAATTTCTCCACCTTATGATGAAGGGTCTCAAGCCTTCAAGTCCCAATCTACGAAACTCCGAAATGGAATCAGACCAACATATTTCGACATTTCACATTTTGCCTCTTCTTTCTCTTTAATGAACGTGCAGGTCCTCCCTGATCCAACGATGGATGTACCCCGCGCTTAGATCGAATGCCAGAGATATATTCTCATCTACTGCGTGCTACTCCTCTCTGAATTCATATCTGACGGTCATCGGGGATTCTGAATAAGATCCAATGTTCATTGTTTCTCCTCCTCTTCCATTATCACTGTGTTACTGATCATGTTGATCTTTGCCATCATTGTTCTTGCCATCAATGACAAGCATACACTGTCTGTAAAACATGCCAACAATCTCCCCCTTTGGCATTGATGGCAACAAAGGCACCCCTATTCTTTTCTCCCCCTTTGACATCAATGTCAAAGAAAACACACTCCCCCTGATCTGTTGCATTAATTTTAGGAGGTATCATATATGCAACCAATACAAGACTCCCCCTAACAGGATGGACTCTCTTAGATGTGAGACGGGATGACACCCAGATTCTGTCTGAGATATTCAAAAGGTGTCTTGGTTAGGGGTTTAGTAAAGATGTCTGCAATTTTTTATGTAGTGGGAATGTAATGGACCTGAACAATCTGATTGGTGACATTCTCTCTTAGAAAATGATATTTTATGGGAATATGCTTGGTCTTGGAGTGGAAGACAGGGTTTTTAGACACACTGATGGAACTAGTGTTATCACAATGAATTGGGATCGGTGCAGTGTATTTTACCTCCAAGTCTGCAAGTGTCTGAATCATCCATAAGACCTGAGTGCAACAGGTAACAACAACAATGTACTCTGCCTCTGTGGTTGATAAAGAAATGGAACCTTGCTTTTTACTAAGCCAGGCTACTAGGGAGTCACCCAGGAAGAATGCTCCTCCACTGGTTCTTTTTCTCTCATCAAGACAGTTTTCCCAATCTGCATATGAATAAGAGGTCAACTGAAGATTTTGATTTATGGGATACCACAGACCATAAGTCATTGTTTCTTTCAAATACCTGAATATCCTTTTGACAGCTTGCAAATGACTCTGTTTAGGTGCAGCCTGATATCTTCCTACCATTCCTACAACATGCATTATGTCTGAGCGAGATGTTGTGATGTACAGCAGGTTGCCTATCATTGATCGATATGAGCTTTGATCAACATTAGGTGAATCATCATCCTTGCTTAATTTACATCCAGTTACCATAGGTGTACCCACAGGTTTAGAATCTTCCATTTGAAACCTTTTCAACATTTCTCTTAGATATTTTTCTTGAGAAATGAACATCCCTTTGGACCTTTGAGTAATTTGCAGACCAAGAAAAAATGACAGTTCTCCTTTCATAGACATTTCAAATTTAGACTCCATGGCATAAGAAAACCATTGTACCAATGAATCCTTATTACATCCAAAGATGATGTCATCTACATAGACCAGTACGATGAGAAAATTATTATCCTCTGTTTTAATATACAAATTGTTATCAATTGTTCCTCTCTTGAACCCTTTGTCTTTGAGATATGTATCCAATCTGTGATACCAAGCTTGAGGGGCTTGTTTTAAACCATATAAATCTTTCTTCAGCTTGCATACTAAGTCAAGGTTATCAGATAATTTGAAACCCTCTGGTTTTTCCATATAGACTTCTTCACTTAAATCTCCATTTAGAAAGGCTGACTTGACATCCATTTGGTGGACTTTAAACCTTTTATGACAAGAATAGACAAGAAACATTATGATAGATTCTGATCTTGCTACGGGCGCAAATGTTTCACCAAAATCTAGTCCTTCTATCTGAGCATAGCCTTTATAGACTAACCTTTCTTTATTCCTGATAACTTGTCCTTGCTCATTCAACTTATTCTTAAAGATCCATTTGGAGCCAATGATGTTTTTACCTTCAGGTCTTTGAACCATCTCCCATGTATTGTTTTTCTCAATCTAATCAAGTTCATCATTCATTGCTTTAACCCAGTGATCATCTTTGCTGCCTTCATTGAAATTTTTGGGTTCCAACATGGATATCAAAGCTATATGAGATTGTTCGGTGGTTTTGATTAGCTTTCTCCTGGTTTGTACACCTTTGTCTTTTTATCCAGACTTGCAGGATGATTCTTTTGAATGATTCTGGAGGAGGAATTTGAAGTTGACTATTGATTTGAGTCTGTCTGAGTGTCTGAGTCTTCATCTGATTCAGAGTCTTCGTTTTCTGATTCTTGGACCTATTTATTGTCATCTTTAGCTGTGTCTTCTGTAGAAGACTCATTTATGTACATCTCTCTTTTTGGGATTCCTTCATCAACTTTTACATCAATACAGTCAACCATTTTATGCAACCTCTTATTATAGCATCTGTATCCTTTACTGTTTGTAGCATACCCTAAGAAGATACCTTCATCATCCCTATCATCATATTTGCCAAGGTTTTCATCATTATTCTTTATATAGCATTTACTCCCAAAGACTTTGAAGTGTTTAATTGAAGCAGGTCTTCCAAACCATAGTTCATAAGGTGTCTTGTCACTTTGTGGTTTGAGGCGGGCTTTGTTAAGAACATGGACTATTGTGTGTATTGCTTCTACCCAGTAGGTTTGACCAATGTTCTTCTCATTCATCATTGACCTGGCCATTTCCTACACTGTTCTGTTTGCCTCTCAATTACTCCATTTTGTTGTGGAGTTCTTGGGATTGTGTATTCTCTCTTGATCCCATGCTCATCACAGAATTCCTTGAAGTCTCTTGACATAAACTCTACTCCCCGGTTTGATCTTACTGCCTTTAACCTCTTCCCTGTTTGAGTCTCAGTTAAAGCCTTAAATATTTTAAACTTCTCAAATGCTTTAGTTTTTTCTTTGAGAAAGGCAACCCAAGTAAGTTTGGAGTAATCATCTATAATCAACATGAAGTAGTTTTCTTTCCCTGTGCCTTCCTGTCTTGATGGTCCACATAAATCCATATGAACTAGTTGGAGTGGTTTTTCTGTTGAATTAAAACTCTTGGACTTAAACTGTGTCCTGTTTTGCTTCTCTACTTGGTAGGGTTTACACATTGAATCTTGGGGATTTGATATCCTCAGAAGATCTTTTACTGCCTCGATTTTTTTGAGTTTGATTAAGTGGTCAAAGTTCAGATGTCCAATTCTCCTATTCCATAACCATATTTCATTATGTCTGCATAGATGACATTCTTCTCTATTTTCTTTTAGCACATATACATTATTTTCTATCCTTATGCCTTTGGCCACCACTTGTCCTGAGGTTACAGATTTTATCTTACTTTTTTAAGCTAAACCAACCTAATACTAATTAAAAGCTTTACCTTTTGTTTCCAACTTAATTTAACTTAAATTGAACTTCCTCTAAACTAAGGTATCACTTAGCCGACTCCTAATAGAACAGTAATAATAATTTTGCTACCCCCTCAACCTTAATCTAACCGATCAATAACTTAATATTAATATTTTTAGCCTATATCTAACATAA
>ML810548.1:255593-297755 GCA_009831015.1 Picea engelmannii | reverse complement strand
TCTTAATTTTTTCCTCGGGCTTTTTCTGTCCTGATGATGGATCCTGTTGTGGATCCGAAACGTCGACGACAAACTATCATTAGCACTGTGGTTCCTCCGGCAATTTCTGAACAATGTTCTCACCACAGAAACCTAAATGAGCATCTTTTACCTTACTCAACCTAGGCAACTGATTGTCTTCCTTTGTTTCTGCAGGTTTGTTATTGTCATTGGTTGTACTTTTGACAAACTTGATGGGTTCTTCATTTCCTGGATTACCATTGCTTGATCCCTCTTCATAACCCAAGCCAGTTTTCAGCTTTGGATTCCTTTGTTGATTCAGAATGGTGGCCAATCCTTCTGAGGCTTTGATACTTGATAGATTATGATTATACAAGGATTGAAACTTCTCCATTTATTTCCTCGTTTTCAATACTTCTTGTTCTAATGCTTCACATCTTGCATTCTTTTCTGATAGTTGTTGTTTTAGAATCTCTTTGATTTTCTTTGCCTCTTCCAATTATACTTTTTGTAAGACAAGGTCTTCATCAGGTTCTTTACTGTCTTTCTTGAACTGTATCAACAATTGTCTTTGCTTTCTGTTCTTGATTCTTAGTCTGTCAATCTCTTCCAATGCACTGATCGGTTCTCCTTCCATGTCAACCATAGCTTCTTCTTCATCACTCCCTGTGATTTTATTATCATAATCTTCTTTGGCCATAAGTATGAAGTCATTTAGTTTATCTTCAATAGAGGAGTCATTTTCTTCATCATCTGAAGGATCATCATCATTGTTTACGCACAGACTTTTCTTCTTAAAGTTTTTCTCTTTAAAGAAATTTATGTATTTGTACTTCTCCTCATTATCACATGTCTGATCCTTTCCTTTGTGTGGACATTTATTTGCAAAATGACCTATCCTACCATAGTTGAAACATTTGAAAGGAAATTTACCTTTGTATTTGCCTGATCCATTCTTCAGTCTCTTCACAAATTTTTCTTCAATTTCATCGGGCTCAAAATCCTCATTCTTGTCTGCTTTAAATGATGCTTCTCTAGAGGTGGGTTTATCTTTAACTATTCTCATTTCATATGCAGTCAATGTTCCTAGCAGTTGATCAAACTCCAAGGTTTTTAGATCATTAAGTTCTTCTATAGCAGAGACCTTCGGGTTGAACCTATCTGGGAGAGATCTCAATATTTTTTGAACTAAAGAAGGTTCATCAATTGTTTCACCAAGTGCCTTCATTGCATTTACCATTTCTTCTACTCTCATAAAGTATTTTGCAACAATTTCATCTTCCTTCATCTTCAGTTGTTCAAACTGTATTCTATAGGTTTGAAGCTTTGCATCCTTTACCTTCTCATTACCCTCATAACTGCTAATGAGTTTGTCCCACATTTCTTTGGCAGTTCCTAGGTGCATAACTTTTACGAATTCTCCTTCTGCAAGCCCACTCAAGATAACATTCATAGCCTTAGCATTGAAGCTAAATTCTAGTTTGTCATCCTTATTAGCTAGCACAACTGGCTTTACATAACCAATATCTACCACATCGCAGACATCTACACCTAACGACATTACGTAGGCTCTCATTCTAACTTTCTAGAAAGCAAAGTTTGTTCCATTGAACAGATGAGCCTTATTGGTTGAATTTCCTTCATGGCTTGACATGTTTAAGCTCTAAGATCTACCCTTATATAAAAGGGGTTGGCTCTGATACTAATTGTTGGACAACTGAGAGGGGGTGAATCAGTTTTTACCATGCTTAAACAATTATTCTTCTCTTAAAATATTTACAAGGAACTCAATGATGATCACAATAATGCAGGGAAATAAACAAGGGCACATTCATCATCAGTCACATATATGAGAAACACAGAGACAGATATTTCCCAAGGAAACCCATACAGGTTGTGTGAGACAGAGACTCTGAGAAACACACAACATTGGTTTCATTTCCGTCTCCTTTGAGTAACAACAACCTTTAATAATATTGCCAATTTTTAAAATTTAACTAGTAACTCTTTTCTAGGACTCTATTACACCAACATTAGCTAGGCTAGAGCTTTGGAATAGGCAGTGAGATACACTCTCCAAAGAACAAAAAACACAATAGCATCTTGTGGTAAGGAGTTTCAAATTCCATTTACATCATTTTGTCCTAGGAATCCCTTCTCACACAAGGGTCAAACCCGAGGTCGCATTGAGATTGACAGAGTTACTCACCCTACTTTGTTGATATCGATGTAGAGATTGCACGTATTATGGGGGTCACTTGAAGGTATACCCACAATGATGAGTGGAAGCCTCTCAAGTTGATTTCGGGCTAGATACCCTACCCTTGCATGTGGATCAGACTGTCGATTGTTCCCCCAGGCTTTATTTTTGTTGGTGGTAACCTTAGTGGCCTATCTTCTTAGGGTCTTACACAAGGCGACTGTGAAGGGGCAAGTCTTCATGGTAGCTGGAATCGATGTTCGACAAACTCACTTGGGCTCCTTGGAGGGTATATCCACGATTATGTGTGGGAGCTTGCACCAGGGTGTAAGTCCGTTAAGAAGGTCGTCAATGTAACTTTTCCACCCTAGCCCAACCCCTTCTTGTCTCATCGTTGCGAAGTTGGATTTCATCACCAACAAGTGACTTCATAATTAAAAGGTATTGTTTGCTTTGTTTTGCTTCCTATATTTTTACTAGCGCATGTTGTTTGCTTACCCAAGTTGACTATAGAATTTCCTTCCTAAGTTTTTAACTCGATCAAAATTGACCCTCCACATCGTTCACGTAGAATGCAAGGCTTACCCCCAGAAAATATGGAAGGTTCTCAACCCTTGCCTACCAAATCACCGGAGGGATTTCCTCAACAAAGTGAAGTCCAAGACGTTGCCACTCAACAAGTGGAAAGAACTGACACTCTAGAATGGTTCTGAATTACCAATTCTCGAGAGGAATTTTGACTTCATCCCGACTCTGAGAGATGTATTTTGCGAGTGAATTCTTCTAGAGACTTGGTTGTTCAGTCTTCTGGATCACCGACTGGACCTTTCCTAGGACCTGAGGGTCAAGATCCTTTTTGGACTACTGGCATTTTTATACGGGATCTCTTTGGCTCAGGAGTAGGCATTGATATCATTGTCTCACCTGAGCTTCCCGAAACATCTGATCCAGATGCAGTACCTTTTACTACTGCTTATTATTTTCCTGGTACAGAAGCTCCACGAGCTTACCACATCTTAACTCTCCCTTTACAAACGATCCATTACACAGATACTACGATTCTTCACACTGGGATTACCATGGCTAGCCAAGCCCCCATTGGCACACCACTTTCACCCAAATTCACCCCGACACTTCCACCCAGATACCATGCATTGAATGGCTCTATTCCTGCTCCTACGCAAATCACATCCAGAACTCCTGGTGGTCCCACTCCTTCTGGGCACCATCCTCCCAGTTTCATTCTGACATTTCCTCCACCCCCTTTCAGAGGACCTCTTACATCCTCTATCAGAGGCACTGATCCTAGTGGCACCATTCCATCATTCACACCAAATTACCAGATTCCTGTTGGTGGACAATTTCACCAAGGAGGCCCAACTCAACCCCCCTTTGCAAGACAAATCCCAATTGGGACACAACCCCCGATTGGAGGGCAACCCCCACCAACCCCACCCTATGGAAAAAACATACCCCCATCCTTGGCCTAGTATTGGAATCATCTTATACAAAATAACCCTCACCCAACTGGGGAGCAACAACCTTGGGCTAGCTCCATCATACCCCATAGTACATGCCAACCCTATCCAGGTACGTCTAATCCTATTTGGGGCTCGAATTTTCAACCTCACACCCCCGTTCAAGGGTACAACCCTATGAGTTACTTGCCTCCACACCAACAACCAAATCTGCATATATCCTCGCATTATATGCAGACTACTTATGGTCCCACTAGTTTGTCGATGGGACTCCCTCCCCAAAGTCACCAGTACCCGCATGTGAATAGACAATTACCTTTCTTAGCCACCCTGGACCTCCCGGATCTGTCAAGGATTTTAAATGATCCAATTTTTCACTCTTCCCAATGGCCCGCCATACCGGCCAAACTACCATCCGACATCCCTAAATTTGATGGAAAACCGAAAGAGGACCCGAACAATCATGTAATGACTTTTCAACTTTGGTGCTCATCCAACTCCTTGATGGATGACTCTATTCGTTTACGCCTTTTTCAGCGAACCCTCACGGGTTCCTTCGTGAAGTGGTATATAAAATTACCACGGGTTTTCTTCACCGACTTCAACACCCTCGCTATGGCTTTCCTCATGCACTACTAGTTACCGATCCGCTATGAAACAGGGGCCGAGATTTTGAGTTCTTTCAAACAAACCAAAGCCACTCATATCTCCGATCACATTCATGAGTGGCGAAGGAGACGACGTCTCATCAAACTCAAACTTCCTGATAAGTTGTTGGCCGAGTGGTTCATGAAATCATTCGTGAACAACATCGGTCATGGCATCGCCATGGGTGGAGTTGTCATGGAAGAACAAGCCATTAGTCGTGCTCAATACCTTGACCTCATTTACTCACAAATGGGTACTCTTTACGATTTATTTCTTGATGTGCCTCGTCCTTCTACTTACACCACTTCAACTACTCCTGTTGTGTCTCATGCAGACGATGGTGTGATTGGAACTTTCCATGCCCAACCGTATTCCGTCCAAACCTCTAGCAACAACCCCAAACCCATTTCTTCTAATGTTCAAAATGCTCTGTCTCCAACACCTCCCATTGGAAAAATTTATGAGGTGAATGTTGTTAAATCTACCCCCACCAATAAAAACAAATCTAGAAAGGGAAAGGGAAAGAGTAAAGAGGAAAAAAATAATTTGCAAGCAGAAAGAACCAAAAAACCACCTCTTGACAATAGGGATAAGTGAAAACCAAGATACCCTTGTCTTATCTGTGGTGATGATCACTACACTAAGGATTGTCCATGACGAGCCGAGGTTACTAAGTTCCTTCAAGGGACCATGAAACCACCCACTTCGGTCGTATTGTCACAACCCTTCCCTTCTCAACAACAGGCCCAATTGGTCATTCATGACCAACCTTCCCCCTCCAATACATCCTATGTCTTAATGCGTATAGGAGATTCAAAGAAAAATGACATCACACTTACCACTCGAGCCAAAGATTATTCTTCCTCCAAAGAGAAGGTTGATGCTATACCTCCTTTGTTGGTCCAACCATCTCCCAAGACTCCACCTACCAATGGTCCTCTTCATCTCGAATGACCAAGTCTTGAAACAGTTCTTCACCCTCCTCCAAATGGTATCGTTTGAAAATTGGATTTCAATCCTCATGCTCGTGCGGCCCAAAACTACAGTATTGTTGAATATTTGGCCCAAGCACCATACGCGATGTCAGCCCTCGAAGTCCTTCAAAGTTTCCCCATACAACGGAAGGCACTGTTGAAAGATATCAGTGGAATCGACCCTATAGATACAAATTTAATAATTTTTGACTTGGAAGATCACATTCCAAGGTTACCCCCTCAACTCGCATTCCAAATACAAGTTATTGTCTACGACAAAAACATTTGTAGAATAGTTATCGACAAGGGTTCCTCGATGTGTGTCATGTCTATTACCTACTGGAAAGCCATCGGCTCTCCTCCTTTGACTGAATCCCACAACACACTCAAAGCCTTTAATGGATTTGGTTTTAAGCCTTACGATGTCCTCCCTTCATTGTCAATTATGTTAGAAGGCAAAACGGTCCAAGTTGAAGTGGAAGTCTTTGATGCTCGTCTCGATTACAACCTTCTACTTGGTTGTAGCTGGATTGATTCCATGCACACAGTCATGTCGACTCTTTTCCATGTTGTGCATTTCCCACATCAAGGAAAGCTAATTATCATCAACCAATTAGCCTTCTTTAACTCAGATATGTGTACCAACAAAATATCGTTCATTTCCAAAACCGCCCTGGATACAAGAATGTCAGGGTGGGTCTTCTTAAAGACTCCTCATTAATGGGTACCTTCCCCATCCCACCACCTGATGTTCCACATCCATCTGTCACCTCAATCAACATGACCTCCACCTATATTCACGGAACCCCTATGTCTCACGATCCATGGATGGTACCCAAACCTGACGATCATCTTCGTTACGATGACGAAATGCCTTTGAGTCCGGTCGAATCTGCCTATCAGATCATTCAATCGACAACCCCTTCTACCCCCTCTCTTGGTGATTTATCTCCAGATCCTTTTCGCGTCATTTTTCCCATGGACGAGATGATTATGTCTATTATGGAAGACACCCCCTGGGACAATGGACATCATCGTTCCATCCTCTTCCTGGAACAACACACCATCGAGAGCTACCAACGGATCTCGACCCCGTCGACCGTTGTCGTCATTTCTACCATTCCCGAGTGTACACACGATGTGTTTTCCGAAGTGAACTTAAGCAATATCTCACCCACCATGCCCCTCAACATATCCATAAAACCTGGAATTATAAAAAATATGCATATCAAAGCTTTGTGTTCCCCCGACAAAATTGTCACCTACAAGTCACTTTTCAAAGAATTTTGTGACGTCTTCGCCTAGAGCTATGAATAAATGTCGGGTATTGACCCCAACATTGTGATACATGAGATTAAGACATACCCAGACGCTAAACCTGTCTAGCAATGCCTTCGTCCGGTCCACCCACATAAAGTGACCGCTATCAATCTTGAAGTCGAGAAATTTCTCAAAGTTGGCTTTATTTACCTGGTGGCTCTCACTGACTGGGTTTCCAATCTTGTCCCGATCGACAAGAAACAAGGCACAATCTGTGTGTGCATTGATTATAGGGATATTAACAAAGCATGTCCTAAAGACAACTTTCCTACCCCCTTCGTCGACCAGATCGTCGAGGATTGTGCTAGAAGTGAAATCTTCTCTCTGATGGATGGTTTCTTCAGATATAATAAAATCAATATCGTTCCCGTGGACCAACACAAAACCGCTTTGATTTGTCCTTGGGGCACTTTTTCCTATCAGAAACTTCCTTTCGGTCTAAAAAATGTTGGTGCAACGTTTCAACATGCTATGTCGTACGCTTTCCATGATATCAAGCACACCGTGCAACCATATCTAGACGACTTACCCACTCATTCCATGCAGTGTGTAGATCATCCAATACACCTCTGATCCATTTTCCTTTGATGTTGGTTTTACCATATACACTTGAATCCTCACAAATTTGTTTTATGTGTAGAATCTGGCCGACTTCTAGGCTTTATTGTTTCATGTCAAGGGATCAGAGTAGATCCTTTGAAGTTCAAGGTGATTCTCAATCTCCCTCCTCCTTCTTCGCTTCACCAGTTACAAAGTTTGCAAGGGAAAGCAAACTTTCTTCGTCGTTTCATCCCGAACTATGCTGAGCTAACTCTTGGATTTATGTGACTACTCAAAAAGGGGTTTGAGTTCATATGGGATACTACTGCCAACAAAGCTTTCGAATATTTGAAACTATCCCTGACACGTACCCCGCTTCTCTTCCCACCTGATTATAGTCGCAATTATTTCCTCTACCTCGCAGCCTCGGATTACACCATCGCTATGGTTCTTGTCCAAGAGGATGATTATCATGATAAACATATCATCTATTACTTGATTCGAAGTCTTACGCCTATCGAAACCAAGTATTTACATGTTGAAAAACTGGCCTTGGCAGTCGTCCAAGCAATTCAACGTTTCCGGTACTATATCCTCTCTCTCAAAACTATGGTAATTTCTAACTGCAACCTTATGCAGCACATTCTCACACGTCAACTTCTAGGGGGAAAATACTCCAAATGGATCGTGATACTCCAAGATTTTGACTTAGAATTCGAACGCGCTAAGTCCAAGAAATCCTTAGTGTTTGCCGAGTTGATATGTGACTTTCCCTATTCTGAGATAGAAAATGTAGCAGTCGATTCATTACCTAATGAATCCCTTTTCCTGATTAGTTTCAATGATATTTGGTATAGAGATATCATCATATATCTCCAAACCCATACTTTCCGGCCCAATTTGTCTAGAATTGACTGTCATCAGATACGCTACTAAGCCTGTCAGTATATTATCCTCGGTGATACTCTTTATCATCGTGGGATTGACTCTGTTTTTCGATGCTGCCTCACGTTTGACGAAGCCGAGAAATCCCTAAATGAATTCCATTATGGATCCTGTGGTGGTCATATGTCTGGGTATGCTACTGTCTAGAATATCTTACGAGAAGGGTATTTTTGGCCTTCTTTATTTAACAATTGTATAATTGTCATCCAAAAATTCCACGCTTTCCAGACCTACAACCATAAAATACAGTCACATACTGCTCCCCTTCACCCTGTGGTCTCCGTTGGTCCTTTTGCGAAATGGGGTATCGATTTTATGACATTTCACCCTCACTCAGTCGGGGGGCATGGATACATTATTGTAACTGTAGATTATTTTATGAAATGGGTTGAGGCAATGCCAACATTTGACAACACCAGAAAGGCCGCAGCATTATTCATATTCAATCACATCATATCTCATTTTGGGGTTCCTCGGGCTATCATCACTGATCACAGTAGCCACTTTAGAAACTTCATGATGTTTGAAGTCACTGAAAAGTTGGGTCTTTTCCATGAAAACTCAACACCCTATTACCCACAAGCCAACGACCAAGTCGAAGCAATTAACAAATTCCTCATTACCATTCTTTGATGAATGATAGGGATTCACAAAATGAGTTGGCACACGATGTTGTTTTCAGCATTATGGGCTTACCAGACATCCGTTAAGTCTGCTACCGGGCTTACACCATTTCAGTTAGTCTATGGTCTAGAAGCCATCCTGCCGATTGAATCTGAGATACCTTCCCTAAAAATAGTCGTCAAACTCCTCCCAAACACCTCTGCCAAAGAAGAACGTCTGTTGTATCTCATGCGATTAGACGAAACTTGTCATGACACCACCCTAGTCATAGAATCCCAGAAGAAACACATCAAAGCCCAATGCGACAAACATGTCAAGCCTCGCATTTTATCGAAAGGTGATCTGGTTCTCCTTTATGAACAAGATCGAGATATGCTAGGAGTAGGAAAATTCAAAGCCATGTGGCGAGGTCCTTATATCGTTAGATGAGTTTTGGAGAAAGGATATTACGAGTTAGTGGAATACGATGGTATCCCTTTGAGTGAACCCAGAAATGGGTTGTACTTAAAGAAGTACTATGCCTAAGATCACCTGTGCATGAGCACATGTATTTTATTGTATCATATTTCTTGTGTGTTACTGTGGTATGTTTTTTTGTTATCTGGTCTCTGCCCTCGACCTCTTATGTTACGGTGTGTTTTGTTTCCAGATGTCGAAGTCTTCGCTACCCCACATTGGCTTTGCTGATGGCGCTAGTCGTAGTACTCAGAACCTTGCTTCTTCTGCTTGGGCAATTTACGCCCCTACAAATAAACCTATCACTCTACGAAGTGTGTGTCTTGTTCGTGCGACCAACAATATTGTAGAGTATAGTGTCATTATTGAATTGTTTATTGATGCTATTTCACTCGGTATCCGCCATTTTGTTGTACAACTCAATTCACAGCTAGTATTACTACAACTAAGTAATATCTATGCTATACAAAGTCCTACTTTATTATGGGTATATTTATGAAT
This sequence comes from Picea engelmannii, assembly GCA_009831015.1. Lineage (NCBI taxonomy): Eukaryota > Viridiplantae > Streptophyta > Pinopsida > Pinales > Pinaceae > Picea > Picea engelmannii. The sequence continues at coordinate 288,069 of ML810548.1, read as the reverse complement.
TCGCCTCTTCGAACGTTATTTTGATTATATTGAGTATCAACACATTCCTAGATGTCTAAATACATTGAATTATGCATTAGCTAACTATGTATTAGATAGACATTTGGGCCATTCATAAACCAATCACATCACATGTATCACACAACATAAGATAAGCCGGCAGAAGCCATATATATGTATATAACGATCAAAATTTTTTACAAAAAATTTATGCCCAAGGACCAAAATCTCAAAATGTGAAGCTCATAGCTTCTACAAAATAGCGTCATGGGTGACGCACACGATAACACACAACTGCCCGGGCCACCCTACGAAGAATTCAGCTAATAGACTCTGACACGCCCACAGTGTGGTGCTGATAATGCCTAGGGATCTCCCCAATAGCCATATCTGGAATGTCAGCAGTTAACTCCTCCAAGTTTTTCTCCACTGCCTCATAGTCTTCGGCATCCCATCGTGCCACGAGAGCCGCATCTCCTCAAAACTGAATAGGAGACGTTCCTGGAGGTCGATATGGCCCCACATCTATGTCATCAAAAAGGGATTTTTTTATTAGTTCTTGGACAAACATAAAAACATTTTATATGATAAAAATTACAAAAACATTTAAAATAACAAAATGTGTACTTCCTACCTAGGTCACCCCACTGAGCATCCTCAGGTAGGGAAAAATCCGGATCCCCTCAGAAGTCCAAACCAACATATGCATAGTCATCAATCATCAACATCTATGGCCACAACCAGTCAAAAAATGAATCATTGTACTTGATGATGGGCCCAACTACGTGTCGGGCCATGAGGTTGCACCACCTCAGCATCCTTGGATCCTGTGGGGTTGGTAAACCCCAATCAACCTGTAATCTCAGCAATGGGACCCTCTCGAGAAATAAGGACACCAAAATTGATCCGTACCCAAACTCCTTCAAGTTTCCCCTCTTGCATTTCGTCAATTGCCTCTTCATACTGCGGAGAACTGCATCCGACTAGTTGAAGACTCATGGCTCTATGCACTCTATGGTGTATTGGAAGTAGCTATGGAGAGCCATGTGTGGAGCTGTACTCCCATCCATGCATACTGTAGTCAACAAGATGGTTCACAGGGTCAAGTTTTGGACCCCCCAAATAGCATCCTTGCCCTTGCTTCTTTCTGCCTCAGGAGCACAGTACTAGCAACAATACTCACTCATAGGGATTCCGCCACCTCGGCTATCGGTCAATCTAGCATGGTACCCATGACGTGATAACCCTGTTAGAAAATAGATATCCTCGATATATAGGGTCAATGTGTGGACTCCCACATGAAACAACTGTTGTTCCACATCCCACATATGAACTAGGTACTCCAACGACCTGATTTGGGCCCTCATGCCTGGAACCCGAAATAATTTCAAGAGCCCACAGTCTCGGAGGGCAGCAATGGTACCTAGGTCATTCCTGGCGATGGAATCCTCCTCCTCATGCTCTCTTTCTCACCACTCCAGCATCGTGATGGTCAAAATCTTGCACAAGAACCATAAGAGAAAGGTCAACAACTTATTTCAAACCTTGGCATAATTTTTAATGAGCAAAAATCAAATTGAAATTTCATTTTTCGACCCCCGCAGGTGCCCCTTTAGCACAGTGCAATATTCTCGTCGGTTCCCTTAAGGTCACCTGCGAGTCCTAGATTCTCACAGGTCCCACATGGCTAGCCCGCGAGAATGCTCGGGCACAATTTTTGGCCCTAAAACGAACCCAAAACCTTGAAAATTGCCAATAAAAACTAAAACTAAACCATGGAAAAGGTAGAAGATCAAGAGCTTATCACGTTGGTGGAGACGGTTCTCCAAATGGTTGCTTGTGCCTTCCATGATTGAGCAATGAAATTTGGGGGGAAGTGAGGTGTATTGGGTAAAGTTCTTGGCAAAATCACAATGAAAATGGTAAAAGACCTTTTTACCCATACTTATTCAATTTTTACCTTCTTTTTGATGTTTATATTGTTTTGTCCATAAAACCTAATTCCTAATAGTCCTATGAGTGTGAATTTTTGCAAATATAGCAACTTTTAAGTCCACACGAAGGAGTACGGATGTTTTTTATTTTTCATTGCATGTACGACTACTTTTTATGGTTTTTAGAAAAACCTTGAGTTCAGTCTTCGTTCATTCTCGCGCTCGAAAATACATGAGAATGTAACCGAGTATACTTTTCTCATCTTTTCATACTCGTCATGGTAACACGAAAATGACGAACACAAAGGAGTATCATTTAATCTCTTTTCACACTCCATAAAAATGAAAATATCATCGAGCGACCTTGTTCTATTCACGCTCATAAAAGTATATGAAAAAAACGTTCGATGGGCGATAGTTTATCACTTTTTCAGTCTTATCAAACTATTTTATGAAAAAGGAACTGAGAGAGTTCTCTTTAAGTGTTTTTCAGACTCTCAAAACATGAAAAACCCCCAAGTTTTCTATCTTTGGACTCATTAAACAAACATCGAAAGACTCGTAATGGGACCGAGCCACTCCTTCCTAGGGTTCGTTAAACATACTCTGAGGGACTCGTCCGAAGGATGATCTTACATCAACAAGCATATGTTATCCTCCTCAAGCTTGCATAAAAATAAAGAGGTACTCGCCAGAAATGGTGGGGGAAATTTTGGAAAAGGGATGTGTTTTCGTATTCATATTAATGGCAGTAAGTGTCACTCTTGAACATGACACCCCCTATTCATTATTTGAACCCGGTTTGGGAAATCCATTTGTCTCTCATTCGACTTGCTACAAGTTCATATCCTGGGTTGTCTCTGAGTCAATGCTTCCAAGTCCTTGGTCATGTCATTCATATGTTCAAGAGAAGTTCATCCAAACCCTCTATTGAGTCGGCCATCTGCAGTTGTCCATTCTTACCATGTTGGCCTTCCCTATGTCCATTTCAACCTATATTCATACTCTGTTTCACGTTCAAAATCTACTACTTATTTTGTGTCATTGATGGCGGATACATCAAGGCCCTCCTATGATGAGTCTTGTTTCGTCGACTCCAACTCATTATCCGGAAACAAGACTTAGAAAATATTTTGGTATCTTGGAACTTGCATGCCTCAATGGCAGGTTTCCTCACTTTCGACAGTGGGTTTTCATTATTGACCCCTGATTGGGAGGTTCCATCGAATGTCCAACCTCAACTCATTTATTCACATTCATTGGATTGTATTAGTGTACCTTGGGAGTCATTGACATTAATGGTGATTTCCCTCACACTTGTTAACGGGTTCATCAATGACTGGTAATCAAGTGGTTTCTACCATGTTCGACATTAGCACATGTAATCACATGGCTAGATTCGTATTTTTAGGTGACGGGATTGAAGACCTTGGGTCTCATCTTTTTTTATCCAGGATGCGATGGAGTATGTATGATTTGCATTGACACATAGATCCACTTTGTATGTCATGTGGCTATGTCATCTTCTCACATAGATCCACAGTGTATTCCTGGTGGCTATGCAGTATTTTGATGGCATGGATCCACTGTGTATGATTGGTGGCCATGACCTATGTTCATGATGTCATCCGTCTATGATCTGAGTATGGGAATGCCTACCTCAGAACCGGTATTATATTCTGCAGATGCTTGGTTGTTTGCAGGTTTCCAATTAGGTGCACTCCTGGTTTCTGACACACACGTAGTTTACAAAGTATTTCAGCTATCACAGATTCCAGCCTCATACTTTGGGGGGCATTCTGTTACAAATGATTTTGGTCACTTTGGTGATGTCTTAACAGTGATGTATTCAGGCTCCCAACAAGGACTTTTTGCTTGAGAAAAGTGGCTCCTATCTTCTTCCAAAAAACATATTTTTAAGATGAGTTTGTAGGCTACCTATGGTCTAGGGTGCGAGAATCCCTCATTCTCGCAAGCCACCCACACTTAGGGTGCGAACTTCTCACAGTCTACTCCATACACAAGGTGCGAACCTATTTTTAAGATTGGAAAGGAGAAGAGGTCTCGAGGGTTCTAGAAGGGAATCTTCTAGAAAATGAGTTGGCATTCACATGGTTTTCATTCTACTGACGTCTCATATTTTATGGGCTAATCCTCATCCATGTAACCATCTCTCCTTCTCTTATATATTGAAAGTTTTCTCATGGAAAAGGTTAAGCAAGATTGAATGAAGAATTGGTGAAAGAATTGTGTGAAGAACCCTGTTTGGACAGAAGCGTGAAGGCTTTATTTGGTCTATCAATAGGAATTGGATCTTCTTCATGCAAGTATAGAGAAATTGTGTGTGTTGGAACCAAGGGTCACTGAAAGGAATCTTGCAACATCAAGGCGATCAGGTTGTATCTTCTACTTTCAATTAATATGATACAGCGGCATGCCACTTTCTGATAAAGTCACTTTTACTTTATTGTGTAATTCCTTGATCATATGCATAATTTGACATTGAATATACTTTTCTATCTTCACTTTGGTTGGTTTGTGTTGTCTTGGACTCAACTTCATGAGAGCACCGAAGCGAAGCAGGAACAACATAGACCTAAGGAAGTGATATAAAGGTGTGTCACCTATTCCTTCCTATTCGTAGATTCAATGATTACAACTTAGGGAAAGAGTCATGTCTTGTCCTGTTTTGTTCTAGATACAGGTGGATCTAGGGAGATCTTTTAGTGTCCATAGCTACCTATTTTTTCGATAACATCCATAAATCTCCCAAGAGTTGGAGACCGTTGATTTAAACACCACCAGTTGCCAAGAGAAAGCTATAATAGGGTTTTCAAAATCGAATTTTAGAACATATCTGGAGCTAAGGGATACTCCAAGGAGTGTATAAAAGAGGAGCTAATCAACCCTCTCATAGTCATCACCATATTGATTACATGTGAAGGTAGATATTTCGTCTTTAAATCCCGTCAATTTTGATTATTAGCTCACTTTCAGTTCCATAAGCCATTGTAACTTTCCCTTTTACTTCTTAAAGAGTCTTGAGAAGATGTCTTCCCAAGTGAGGAAGGATGTAACCAATCACCATAACAACCTATTTCACCATGGCATTATCAAACTACTTGTCTTAGCCGAGTTGGAAAAACAGGAAAAAATGTGGGATGAGTTCATTTACCAATTTGAAAACCCTCATTGTTGCGCCTCTTTTGTCACCTAAATGAGAAAAATAGGGGTGCTTACAAGATTAGTTGGGTTAGATAATAAATACAATAGTAAAGGAAAGGGTTAGAACAATAAACATAAAATACTAAGATAAGAATTAAACTAGGAAGGGAAAAAACAATTAAACTATTGTGCATAAGGACATAAGAAAAAGAAACAAACAAGACTCATATCACCAATAGAAAGGATTGTATTAGTGAAAAGAAAACACCAAAGAGAAAGGGGACTTTGGGTCCCTTATTCCTCCAAGGGAGGGCTCTTGGACCCCCAAGATTGAGCTCTTCTTACAACTTGAAAACTTGAAAGAAATGGTGAAAGAATCCCAAGCTAACCCACTAAAAAGGTGATGTGAATTGCCCAAATAGAATGGTGTTAATATGCTCTTGATGAGAAAAGAGGTTTCCCCAAGAGAATAGAAGCAACATAACCTTGAAAATGAATTCCTTGAAGATGTAGTGCACCCATGGCCTTGTTTTATAGAACCACTTTGAGGTATTGTGCTTTCAAATTTTAGTGTGAAAAGGGGTTGTTTAGGGCACCTTTAGGTCTTTGACCAGCCACCTAGCTGGATCCAACTGATATTTGGATGTCAAATCGACTTGGAAGATGAACCAGAAGTGGCTGGGAGGATGACCAACATCATAAATGCGTCATTCTTAGGTGTGTGTGGTTTTTAGCATCCACAGTCATGCATCGTGCACATGTGTGTTTTTCCTACGTTTCTTGATGGTGCATGTGCGCGCACACCCTGTATAGTCATAGTGCATCTTGATTTTATAACTGGTTGGATAGTTTTGGACCTTTTGGAAATGAATTTTTGGTAATTTTGGTCCATGGGTGAACTAATAGTTGTTTCAAGATGTTGTATTCCTGTAACCATTTGCGGACAAAATTTCAGTGATAACATATGCCCCTTGATGGATGAGGTTAGGAGCATACAGATAGCCGAAATTCATCAATGTTTCTTCTACTGAGAGTATAGTTGTAAGAAAGAGCGATAGTGAGAGTATAAAGAGTGACCCTTTGGAGGGAGAAGGGAACCTATAGGATCCAACCTTTCGCAAGGTGTGGAAAATAAATTGTGTAAAAACGAGGCAGGCATGCCCCATGCTTGTGTCATGTAACTCAAAAAAGGGTGTTGTACAGTAATTGAAACTATCTGTTGATGTAGACAACTACAACTCCCTCGAGGGAGGTTTTGATAAAGGCAGAGGACAATTCTGATGAGGAAAAAAATACTTTGAACAGTAGGCAATGATACCTTTAATAATTATCATAGATTCTGTGGGCATTGATATCCCAACAAAGTTCAGAGGTCTTCGGCAAAGATTAAAAAAAAATGCAATAGTCGCAAAGTAAGACCCACCGTAACATGAGAAAGTGTTGAAGTCGAATGTTATGGGGGTCAACGATAGTAGAGAGAAATGATGGTTCTCCCTGTGGTGTCTGAGACTTCTCATTGTAAGGGTAATGAGAGTCAAGATATTGTCTCCCTTCTAGAAACTGTGTTGATGTCAACAAAAAGGGAGACGCGACTCCAAGAAGAAAAGGGCTTCGTGAAATCCACTAGGTGAGGTCAGGAACATAGGTGGTACATGGATGAATTCAAGATGTGTGGAGACTCAATACTACCCTTGGTTGGGGATATATGTGAAGTATAAGCGGCCGCAACCGTTCAACTAGGTCGAGTGTTAGGGGGACAACGAGACATGGGATAAGTTGTACCAGAGGTATGACAAAGTGAACAAACTCAGAGAGAAGAGGTAGGTGGCATGTGGGATACTCAGAGTTTATGGACGATGTCAATAGGAGTAGGTGATAAGGAATGCCCCAACCAAGGGAGACATGGGTTGTGTTTGCCAAGAAGGTCGCCAAAGGTGACGACAAAAAGCTATGTAAAATGATGGAAACAAAGGCTTGATTACAAAAAGAATTAAAAAATAAGTGGGGATAATAATGCAGATACAAAAATGGGTTCCCCAGTGTAAGATGGATTGGCCTGAGGATGGCACAAGTTGGTTAAAAAACAAGTGGAGGGTTGGGGCCCCATAGGCGCGTTTCTGTAGTAGGGAAATGTATGGAGGGCAATTTGAAGATGGGAAAACGGGCGGTGGATGAAACGGATGGTAAATGGTGTTGCAAGAGTGCAGTCAAAATAAAACCGTGAGGAAGTTCCCTGGGAGTCCGTTGGGTAGGATAGCAAAATGAGGAGAAGGAGTATGTGGCTGATTCACAACATGATGTAAGACTATCGAGACTCCCATCCTTAAAGGTTGAAAATAACATGAGTGTCAAAGTTCCAAGGGGGGCTATCAAGGGGAAAACTCATGTGGGGGAGAGTGCTACTGGGTGACAGTACCCAAAATGCACTGGAGGTGACAGTACTGTAGAGCCGAATATAGGGAGCCTAAAGGCAAATTTCAGAGCGTGTGACTGGAGATGAAATTGAGATTCAGAGGGAATGATTACATGCCAGTGTCGATTATATACCTAAAGGGGTCGTGCTGGTGTGTGATGACCAAGTACCTTCACACATGACAACCAAATACCTGACGTGAACAATATCTGAAGATAATCGATCATATAACTGTTTATTTGATAATTTTGAACATGAGCATGCGTACCTGAACAGGGTATGGAAAAATGGCTCACTGGGGGCTAAGGATGAAAAATGGCATGGGGACTGTCTTGATGTAGATGACGGGGTGCTGATCCCATGGTTGAAGACGGATCAAAAAATGGACGCTCGGAGCTCCTAGAATTGAGTCTGGAAGTTTGGCAAAAGCGGCCTATATATAGTTGTAGGGCCCATGTTGCCACCTCATTTGTACTTGCTACTATAGTGGTTAGAGAGGAGATTGCAGAACATATTTAAAGATTCTAGGAGTGCGAGGAAGCCAATCTGGGAGGTGCGAGAGTCAGGTTAGTGGTCTCATCCTCTTGCACAGTAGTTAGGTGTCAATTTTTGGGTAGGATTGTACGGATGGTCATATGGTGGGTTTTTAGGGTTGTGTCCTACCAAATTCACGGGTGATTGATGGCAACCCACACACAAATGCACAGCTATAATGTGCACAACCATGTAGGGGTGGCATGCTATTTAGGAAAACAGGCATGTATGGGGTGCGCGCCTGTCCGAAACACATTTGTGCATATGTGTATGGATGTGTTGTTGGTAGTTGTGCATGAGTGTGAAATTGTGTAGTGAACAGATGCGAATTCGATGCACACCTGTGGGCTTAAAAGGCATGCATACATGTGCACCTATGGGGTAAACAAGTGCGCATGTGTGCGCACCTGTGGGGAAAACAACCACGCCTTTGAGGCAAAGATGAGGGTGAGAAGACTTATCTCCCTTTTTTTTTCGAGAGAGATTTTGGTGTTTTTGTGATGGCTTATTGAGTACTGTATATGTGGATGCAGGTAATCATTTGGGATGATGCCGATCCATTGGAGAGAGAGGGACTGGGCCTGATTGAGGGAGGTTGTGAGAGATGAGGATCCGACGGTTCATGGTGCTTTGGCGGACTATGTGTTGCTGAATTTTTTTGAGTGCCCACTATTGAGGGCACATGAGTATCTGCTGCAATTCCTGATCTTGATGTGGAGTCCAGAGTTGCAGTGTTTTATTGTGCATGGGGAGCACTTGGAATTCTATGCTAAGGAGGATGTCTATTTTCTAATTGGGCTCCCATTTTGGGGAACCCTGCTGCCTGTCGAGCCGGTGGTAGTTGGAGAGGGGCAGTTGGCTACCCTTTCCCAAACATATTGTTCGGGAGAGGATTTCATGTCTAGTTTAGTGGTGAGGATTGGGGCGATGGATGCCCTCATACATCGTTGCATGACATCGATGGTTGTGAGAGTGTATGGGTCGCTCACAACTCAACATATCAGTGGTGGCTGGCTGAGGATCATGAAATGGGCATTAGGGGGTAAGCATTTATCCTAGGGCTTGATGTTGTACTCCAAGATGGTGGGACAACTCACCAGGTGTCGAGCGGCCAACTCAGGGGATTTTTCTTTTGGATCTGTCTTGGTGGCTTGGTTTCTAGAGAGGGTGTCGATATTGCGCCCGAGAGTTTTGTTAGACCCGACGAGAGTGCGAGAGCCGCGACTGTGATGGTGGTCGACAATTTTGGTTCGTCATGGGGGTGGGGAGGGTGGCCACTACTTCAGGTTCGAGGTTTCATAGGTGTGGAATTAGATTCTACAGATCATATTGCAATTTCCATACAGTGGGATAGATTTATGTCATGACCCTGAGATGATATTACCCCCGGGAGAGGTATTCGATCGCCGAGGTATGATGTTTTGGTCGTTGGTTTTGTTGATTTGTTTTTAGATAGTATAGCATATGGTTGATATTTGTAGGGATGTTGATGCTATCATGTGTTTTTTTGTGTAGATGTGGGACCGCGGGGATGAGAGGTCGAGCTTATTAGAGTGCCAGCCCACTAGGGGCCTGTGAGACCACTACGAGGAGAGTTGTGAGCAGGGGAGAGGTGACATCGAGAGGATGTTGGGGCGAGGCCTGGTGATGATGATAGAGCAGCCTGGAGACACCGTTATGATGACCCTGGGGCAGGTCTGTCGCATTCTCCTCCGACCGAGGCTGGGGGAGAGTTTGATGATTTTCTCCACCAACTAGAGGTGGTTCTATAGGGAGTTCCCGAGAGGATGTGGGTGTGGATCCAGGATGAGGGGATCTTGCAGAACTGTATTGGGTTGTCGGTAGAGTCATGGACCTTGATCTGTAGAGCAGTTGTAGCTGGAGATGCGATGACTGGACGGTTGCCTCCAGGACCTAAGGGACCTGGAGCTGGTGGGGTACCTCCGTCAGAGGGAGGACCTGGTGCAGGAGCACTAGAGGTGCCCTGAGGGCTGCTAGATATGTATTTGTGTATTTGATATAGGTTGGTGAGCCCATTTTGTATAGTTGTGACATCCAATTTTGTATTGGTAGGGATGAGGTGATTCACCTGCCTACGGGCGATGTACTATTTTTGTAAACACTTTATGACATGTGGACCAATATATATATATGGATATACATTTTTGGATCTCTGTGTACATGTGTGATGTGTTTGTTGTTGATGATTTGTTTTTTTGATGTAGTGGATGATGTCTAATCTATATGATGTGACAGACTTCTGATGGTTTATGTGTATGTGAAGATGTCTTGATGTGATATATGCCAATCTAGTATAATGTTAGCCATGTTATATGCTATTTGATTGAATTGTCTTGGGACATGTGTAAATGTAATGGAATCAAAATGTTGAGATAAACGTCTAACCTGGAGGTATTTGTGGAAGAGGCAAGGATCATGGACACAGTATACATTGTTGAGTTGGAGGACGACAAGTTGGGAATCTAATAAGATGCTAAGGTGACTAATATGGTGATGATTGGCCTCAACGAGGAGACCAATGATGGCGATGTACTCTTCTTGATTGTTGGTGGCTGAGCCTAAACATATGCCATTGGTGTGGAGCAGGTCATGTGAAGGAGAATAGAGGGCCCAAGAAGCCAAAGCGAGATTTTGTGTCCAACGGCTAGCTTCGTTGGCGTAAACGATGTGGTATGCCGATAGAGGTGGCATATGTCAATAACACGAGTGATAGATTATACGGGAGGTATGGATAAAAGAAGACTAAAAACTCTACAAAAGACGTACAACAAAAAAAAATCCTAGTGTAGTATAGCTATGCTCGGGCGTAAAATTTCTTTAAGTACAACCTGTTGACGGGTTCCTTGAGAGGATGTCCTTCAAGGGAGGCTAGGATGTGTGCGCCTTTAGTGAGGCAATGTTGGATGATGTACGGTCCATGCCACAGGGACTAGAATTTTCCATGGCCAAGGGTATCATGAGAGATATCGTAAGCGATGACGAGGTCTCCTTCGTTAAATGAGAAAAGTTTGACATGGCGATCAAAGGTGGCCTTTGATCATTTTTTGGCTGCTTCATTATTATGTAATGAAGATCGACGATCTTCATCCAGGGATTCTAAGTTCAACAAACGCTGCTCTATTGGGGCAGTGTCGGGTAATAGCTCAATAGTGGTGCATAAGGTGGGAATTTTGCACTCGATGGGAAGAGTGGCCTCAACCTCATGGACTAGATGAAAAGGTGTGAAACTAGTGGTAGTTTTGACTACTGTGCGATAAGACCAAAGAGCGAAAAATAACATATGGTGCCAATTGGTTTTATGTTTGTTAACCATGCTTTGCAACATGGTTTTTAAGACCTTGTTAACTACTTCTACCTATCCATTGGACTGAGGGTAGTATGGTGAGACAAACTCATGGGAGAAGCCTAACCAAGATGAGAGTTCCATGAAAATATCATTCTCGAAATGTTTCCCGTGATCAGAGACTAGTTGGAGTGGTACTCCAAAGAAAGATATGACATGGTTAAAGAAAAAATGCATTGTTGTGTCAACGGTGTTGTTGAAGGTAGACATGGCTTCAGCCCACTTGGTAAAGTAATCAACTGCAATGAATATGTATTTGTGTCTATTGTTGGATGTAGGGTTGCAAGTCATGAAGTCGATGCCCCATTTACAAAAGGGACCAGTGGTGATGACTAGGTGTAGAAGAGCAGGTGGTGTGTGTGATTTGTTGGCGTAAAGATGGAATTTATCACATCATTTCACAGCATGGATGCAGTCATGAAATAATGTCGGCCAAAAGTAACCTGTGTGGATGATTTTCTAATTGTGGAAAACCCTGAGAGATGACCTCCGCAAGCGCTGCTATGGCAGTCGTTCAAGACTCTGTCAGCCTCATCAATAGTTAAGCATCGATGGAGTATGGTGTCGACTCCTCGTCGATATAAGATGTCCCCAATGAGGAGGTAGTGAGGTGCCTAGTGACGAATACGTTGAAGATCATCTCTAGAGAGGTGGTTTCCAAATTTTTGTGTTCGAAGATAGACAAGAAGATCGCCATACCAAGGGTCATATGAAGGGATAAAAAAAACATGTTCATCAAGGAGGTTGGTATTGACTGATGGACTGGTAGTGTCAGAGGTAAAAGTCATGATAATCTCAGTGAGGATGAGAGATTTATTTCTCTTGGTGTTGAAGATTTGAGATCGTATTCCTGAAGGATGATGATCCATCGATAAAATTTACCGTTAATTTGTTGATGACTGAGAAATTATTGCATGGGGTTGGAATCTGCGATGACTTTTGGTAGTTCGAAGCAAAATGTAATGGCACAATTTCTGGACTGCGAGGACAACTGTGAGGGATAGCTTTTCTTCATGATTGTACATCAAGGGTGTTCCTGAAAGGTTTTTACTAATGTAGTAAATCACATGCTCACAGGCATCATCCCCTATTTGGACGAGCACTCTTGCTACTGAAACAGCTGATGTTGATATGTAGAGGAGATAATCGCGGTTATAGTTAGGTGGACTAATCAACGGGGCATTGGAGAGAGCCTCTTTGAGATCGTCAAAAGCGATTTGGGCATGTTTATCCCATTGAAATGGGATGTCGTGATGAAGTAAGCGAAGGAAGCCATGTGCACGAGTAGTGTAATCTGGGAAAAAGCGTCGTAAAAAGTTGGCTTTGCCTTGAAGGCGCTGTAGTTGGCATAAATTCCATGGGAGTGGAATTTATGTGATGGCTTGGACTTTGAGGGGGTCCACAGTAATTCCACATTGGGAAACTATGAACCCAAGAAGGCACCCAAGAATGACGTAGAATACGCACTTAAGGGGGTTCAAGCAGATATTGTACTGACGACACCTATGGAAGATGATTCGTAGATCATCGATCTGCTGAGTGCATTTCTTATATCAAGCAGTGAGGTCATCTAAGTATGTGAGGATGATATGAGACAGATCGTGAAAAATTGTATGTCATGGCCCATTGGAAAGTGGCGCCAAAATTCTTGAGGCCGAATGGCATGACACGATACGAAAAGGTGCCCCAAGGGGTCGTGAATGCATTTTTGTACTGATCGGTGGGGTGAATTTGGATTTGGTTGTAACCAAAGAAACCATCCATGAAGGATAAAGCCTCGTGACCTACGCAGTCATCGATTATTTGGTCGATGAAGGGTGTTGGAAAGTTGTATTTGGGATAGGCGTGATTGAGGTTGCAGAAGTCTGTACAGACACGGATAGTGCCTTGTGTTTTGTTAATAGGGACAGGGTTGGAGACCCGTGACGTATAGGATATGGGGTAAATGAACCCTGCAACATGTTGTTTGTCAATCTCGGCTTTGATGGCCGCTGCTTTGGATGGGTGTAGCGGTAGCCATTTTTGGCAGACGGGTGTGATATCATGCCAGGTGTCTATGCGATGTTCGACAATAGAGGGATCAAGGCCAGGAATATCTATGTATGACCAGGCAAAAATGTCTCGGTATTCCTGGAAGAGGGCTTTGTAGGTGGTGATTTCTTTAGGAGAACATGTAGTGCCAATGGTGATTTCCTCGATAATTCAAGATTTGATGGAAATATCTATTTTCATGGTTGGGGATATATTGGCCATATTGCCTTCCTCGAAAGTGTCAGGGGAAGGGATAGGGTTATCGAACCAATCTATATGCCCTGATGGGAGAAAATATTTGGTTTCGACTGCATATATGGGGTTTTGGTTAGGAGGCATGAAGGCTTCCTATGAAAGAAAGAGCGCTCTGTGGTGGAGCACGTTCCATGGGAAATCAAGGGTAGTTAACACCTTGGTAATATCTTTATCACAATGAAAATGACAAGAATATAGGGGATCAAGAGGAGTTACCTCAGTGACTATCACTGTGGCATTGTCTCCTTATGATAAAGACGTACGAGAATTGATGGAGGGGGATTGAGATGGTTCATTTGACATAAACCAAATATCCAGATATTGTGGGTTAAAAATGGTAGTCAGGCATAAAATTTTCGTGGGGAAATGAATTAGAGAATTAGGGGGATTTGGGGGTAAATCCTCATATAAATCATCTAGGAACCATGGGGGATAAGAGAGTGCCTCAGGTTCTGGTGGGAAGATATGAACCATATCAATTGATGGGGTAAGGGAATTTATTGGGTCTGTTGGAGGAGGGGGGGTATGATTTTCAATAGGGGGCAGTTGATGATGCCTGTATTCAATGATCATAGGACATTGATATGTGAAATGATCAAGTGATTCTCATAGAGAGCAAGGACATCTCATGCGTTCGTTGACTGAGGTTGTGACAAAATGGATGTCAGTGACAGGAGTTGGGGTGGGTGTTTCCTAAAATCTCTAGCATACAGTTGTTAGTGTCTATAGGAATTGAGGTAATGTTGGACAATGGTGTGTGTAATGGCCATATTCTGAACAGATGGCGCATGCGAATTTGGTTCGCAATCCTTTGTTACTTGTGTTTTGTGAGATAGCGACAATACTGGAGGAAGCGATGAGCGGTGGTGGTGCTCGAGGGAGTTGGATGAGATTACGTAACTTGGGGAGAGATGGGAATTTGTTGGTGGGGTGTTTGTCTTTCTATCATAGTGCGCAAGGAGTTTGGATGCATGGGGGAAGTGGAGATGTGTCTCCTTCTTCTTTCACCTACACCCATCTGTAGCAGGGGGGTTAGTGAGTGGGGGTGTAGGGGGTATGGTGGGAGTGAGTATGGGAATGTGCATTAGGATTCCTTCTGTTTGGGGATGGGGGGATGGTTGAGGAACCATCTCAGGTGGATGTAAATACCAAACTGGGATTGCCAACACCATATTAGGAAGGGTAAGCGTTGCAGTGACCTGGAAAGATTGTACATCTGGTGGGGGGTAAAAGAAAGGGATTTGGGTAATGTCTTGGGGGACTGTTTCCAAAACCAGGATCTATCCCTGGGGAAGATCAAGAATGAGTCGAGCTGAATTAGTTCCAAGGGATTCCCGAGGGAGAAATTCTGTGACTATTGGGACATCAGGGATGAAAGAGGCCTCGGTGGGAGGGATGTTAGTTTCAGTTGTCATTCCATTGGAGGATACAACACATACTTGTGCTAAGGGATGGAGGAGTAGTGGTGCTCCGTGGTATTTCCCTAGCAAGGATGGGTGTTTGAAGATTCTGGGGGCCATCTCAATGAGTGGGTAGGCATCGATATTAGTGTGGATAAAAGGGAGGATGTTATCGATGTTGGATGAAGGGTTAGGCTCGTAATGTGATACTTGATCGATGGTAATTATCTTTCCATTATGGGGAAACATCATGGTTCAGAACACAGAAGAGGCGACGGCCTTCATAGCATACATGTAGCTATGACCAAACAAGATATTGTAGTCGAGTAGGGCATCGATAACCTCAATGTCAATCAGAATGGTTTTTCCCCCGAGCTCGACGAGGACATTTTGGAAGAGTCCTTCAGGGGATCAGGGTCTTCCATCGTAGGCTCTTAAGGTAATGGAAGATGGTATGAGATCGGGGGAACCAAGTTTCTGCCATACAGATTTGGACATGATACAGGTGGATGTGCCTTCATCAATGATGCATCGGTGAACTGTAATGCTCTGAATTTTTACAGGGATTTGAAAAGCAATAAGAGCTAGGAGGTGAGGTTCTCCGTTGTCGAGGTCAAATGTGATGAGTTGGGTATCGGCAGGTTCGACTGCTCCCAGGGTGGAAAGTAAGGACTTCCGCTAGGTGGGATAAGTTTGAAGGACTTTTAAGACTGACATGGAATCTAGAGATTGTGCCAAGACATCGACCAAACTATAATTATGAGCTGCCCTAGCTTGAGGATTGTGGACATTCCTGCATAATGGGATGCGAGGAATATGAAGGGGGGTTTCAGTATTAGGGTGAGGAATTATGAGAGGGGATCTAGTTGTGATTGGAATTTCTTCCGAGGTGGTGGGAGAAGATTCAAGGGGTGTGCTATACTAATGACTGGGCATTTGCAGAAGGACTTCTTCCTCATTGGTAAGGAGGATAGTGTGATTGGCAGAGGTGCTCGTACTGGGATACTGTCACAACTATGGTGGGGTAGGATGCATGTCTGGTTAGGTATTTATCACCCCTTTGTGTGGGATGGGGTTTTGTAGTACAGTCAGCGGGGATTGCTGCACATATGGTTGTGGGGCTTATTGAGGTGCAGATGGTGCTGAGGGACGTGGTCCATTCACAAAATCTTTCATCTGCTTAAAGTCAGCGATTTGGGGGCAATGGTGAGTATAGTGACCAAACTCACCACAAAGGGCACAAGGGAAGGTGGTCCTAACATTGTTGTTGTTCCTTCCTTGACATTTGTTGTTGTTTCCCCCTTGGGGGTTTTGATTCCCCTGGTTTTGGTTGCCCCCAATAGACTGGTTCTTCTGGGGTTGGTTCTGGTTTCCTCCTGGTCCCAGATTATTATTGTTTTGATTTTTTCCTTTATTTTTGGTATTGTTCGATTGATAGGGTGGATTTGCCGTGTTCAGTTGTTCAAAATTTTGATATTGTTGAATGGGAGAGGGTTGAACAAAATTATCCCCAGCATGTGGTGGTCCTTGTGGTGGAACCATAGGCTGTGGGGGGGTAGAAAATGGAAAGTACGGATTATGTTTAGGTGATGCTCCATAAGGTACATAGGAGGGCATGGAGCTTTCACTAGTGCTTAGGGTTTAGGCCAAGGTAGAGGGAGTACCGACACTTGGTTGGATAGGTGGGTGGTTTAGGGGTGCTGACGGGGGTCCACTTATGGGTGGAGGCAGGGAAATAGGGTATGGTTGTTGATAAGGGGGAGGAGGATAATAAGGGATTCCTCCATATGTCGATGGATATTGAGGTGTGCGATACATGGGTGGTTGTTGAGGTGGTGGGTTGTGGTGTGTAGTGTTACCAATCAACCCGTCTACTGAGTGAGACATCCCAGGTTTGTCTTGGCCAAATGGAATAGGTCTTGGGGCATCCGAGAGTACCGTGTATAGGTATCCAGACTGGGCGTAGATGAGTTCGAACTGTTGGGTCTTGCTAATGGATTCTTCTTCAGTTTGGGGGAAGGTGGCAGCCACATCTTTGGCAAGGATGGAAACAAGTGATTTGAGGAACCAATTGAGACACTATTGGGGGGTAGCATTATCTTTGCAGAGGCTACGTCTCCGACACCATTCGTGGATGTGGTCGGAAATATGTGTAGAGGCGGTTTGTTTGAAATATGAGAGTAGTTCAAGGCCATTGTCATGACGAACGGGTAATTGAAAGAAGGTAAAAAATTCTTTGTCCAAGGATTCAAAACTCGTGTGGGACTTGGATTTTTCTTCGACATACCATTTGGCGGATGGGCCAGTGAGTGTACATTGAAATAACCTCAATCGAATGGAATCGTCCATGATGTTGTTCAAAGAAAACCATAGGTGAAATGTCATGATATGGAAAGTTGCGTGGGACTCGGATTTTTCTTCGACATACCATTTGGCGGATGGGCCAATGAGTGTACGTTGAAATAACCTCAATCAGATGGAATTGTCCATGATATTGTTCAAAGAACACCATAGGTGAAATGTCATGATATGGTTGGCAGGATCATCTCCTTCTTTTCCTTCAAACTTGGGGATGTATGAAGGGAGTTTGGTAGGCATTGCAGGCCATGTGGGGTTGTGCAATATGGGATCATTGGTGAGTTTATTCAGATATGGTATGTTGAGGGAAGCTAAATATGGCATATGGGGTGGTGGCATAGGATTAGTTCTGGCCATAGTGTGAGTGTTCTGAGTACCTGACCCTTGGAGGGTGTTAAGGTACTAACCCACACATAGGTAGATCAATGTATTTGGATGTAATAAAGGTCAATATTAATAAGGCATTTCAATAAAATAGAATAAGGCGGATGTAAGAAGACCTAATAGAAGCTTTCGCTTCTAGAAGGATCTTCCTCTAGATGCTTCTCTTAATAGACATATTTAGTATAAATAAGGGGCGAGGGTATGTGAACCCTAGCTTGGAGATTATTGTAACAGAGCGCTGCTCGACTGGAGGTTTCCCCCTCGAAGAGGCCTGTGAACATTTCTTTCTGAATCAAAGTGTTTTTCTATTTCTATTTCGTATATCATTTCTATGTATTGTGAAGATTATGCTGGATATTTTACTGTTATTCTGCCATTTCTAGCATTTTATTTATGTTCTACATATTTTATTTATCTGGTATCTTGCGAGTGGTATCAGAGCACTTTCCTTGGCATAAATTGTGGGTATTGTTTTTCAGGGTAGAGACGTATTCCGGTGTCTTTAAGCCACAGATATCTGTTGTTACGCGCATAAACCTACGGTTGAGGGATTCATACACGAAGGAAATACAAGTGGTTCTTAAGCGCACATCTATTGGCCACCCTTGTAACCCCTGTTGGTACCCCTTCGAGTGGTAGCGCATTAGACAACACCTGTGTACGAATCAGCCTAGATTTCCTGAAGCCCTCTTTAGATAAACCTATCGGCCCCTGAACTACTATAGTGTCACCGAGAACAACACTCGGGAAGATACTCTCTAGTACCTAGGTAGTTGGGTAGTACGAATAAGGGTACAGTCTATCCTCCTTAGTTAGTGCCCTGAGATATTGGGCCGAGTACTACTGTTGGACCCTGCACATATATTAGAGAGCTATAGCACAGGGAAAACCCTTGTCTGTAGAACCCTTGAATACCTAACCCTTGGGGAACATAAACAACAACATAAACAAATTAAACCAGCGAGATCTATTGACGCGCATATGTGTTTGGGTTGCTAATTAAATACTCTCTGGTTCAAAATTTGGGGATTTCAGCACTGCAGCATTCTTCAGACCAAAGCATAACCCCGCAGGTGTAAAAAAAAAAAAAAAGTCTGGAAATGTTTTCACCATTATTTGAGACCTATTCCATTAGATTCATCTCTTCTCCCTTATCACTTTCATCCATATCATTTTTCTGCAAAAATTTATGACCCCACCCGCTCCCTTTTCAGTTCACCCATCATCATGGCCCATACCCGTAACCAAGAACTAGAGTCTCGCTTCAACACCCTGCAATCTATTTTACTTGAGACCCAACAAGAAGTGCAACAACTCAATGCTACTATTGCCTCCCATGATGCCTCCATGAATGCATCCGTAAATGTAGTCGTGTAGTCTGCAATGGCATAAGTCAAACATGAACTGACCACCCAGCTTGAATCTATCTTTGCATCACTCTGCACCAAACTCAAGCTCTCTACCGATGACTCTTTTCCTAATGAACATAAAAAGACTAAAGGTGAAACTTCTTCCCATTCCTTTCAACCCCATCACTTTCAAAGGGACATATGCCTTCCGCGGGTGGATGTAACCAAATTTGATGGCTCGGACCCCACAGGTTGGGTCACACAAATGGAACATTATTTCTCTCTCTACAACATTACAGATGACTTGGCCAAACTCCGGTATGGTGTTCTCCATCTAGATCAAGAACACTGGCAATGGTGGCAATGGGAAAAAACTTCCCATCAAGGGTATATTTCTTGGACCCAATTTGTTGTTGAGCTTTATGAACACTTTGACACTGACACCAACCATTTGGGCCGTTTGACAAAATTGAAGCAATTAGGCACAGTCGAAGACGTCATAGCTTCATTTGAGTGCCTGTCTTTTCGAACAGAGGGCATGATTGATGCTTTCTTTCGAGAGTGTTTTATTAGTGGCCTCAAGGAGGAGATCCGGGCCCATGTCCTCATGGATCGACCTACGACTTGGGTGGAGGCTACCAAAAAAGCTAAAGAAGCACAAAAAATTGTTTCCTCTCAAAACCGTAAGCCTTCCTTTATCCCGCACCCTAAACCAGTAAACCCCACTACTCCCTCCTCCCCATTAAAAATCCAAAAATTGACCAGGGATAAAATGGTTGAACGCCAACTCAAAGGCCTCTGTTATAATTGTGATGACAAATATTTCCCAGGCCATAAATGTAAGGAACAAAAGCTCTTTATGTCCATCTCTGAGGATATTCAAGAAGAAGATGTTGACACCCCCCCTGTGCCCAAGTCACTAGAAATTTCTGACATAAACCCTCCCTCCGACCCTCCCGAAGTGGAACCCATCATTTCCCTCAATGCTCTCACTGGCTTCTCTGCCCCCCAAACCCTCAAGTTAATAGGTTACATCAAGCACCGAAAGGTCATCATCTTGGTTGATAGTGGCAGCACCCACAATTTTATTCATCGTCGCATTGGCCAAGAAACCCATTGCTACATCCATGCTGTCAACAATTTCCAAATCATGATTGCCAATGGTGGTTCTATGAAATGTGGCGGGCACTGTGAAAATGTGCGTCTCCAAATAGGTGACTACCACCTCAAATCCCATATGTTTTCTATTGACATGGGCAGTTGCGACATTGTGTTGGGTGCCAAATGGGTAAGAACCTTGGGTCCCATTCTCATGGATTTTCAGTACTTAACCATGCAATTCGACCAAGGAGGCCACAAATATAAATTTCAAGGCATCACTGTGGGTTCACCTGAAGTCATCAGTTCTCATCGCATGGAAAAATTGCTCAAAAAAGTTCATTCTGGTGTCATTGCCCAACTCCACGCCATACAAGCCACAGAGACCCCACCAGTGCCCCAAGACCTCCAAGCCCTCATTTCTAAACATCAAACAGTCTTTTCCACTCCCCAAGGACTCCCTCCTTCCCATGGTTTCCATGATCATTCCATTCCCCTTGTCCCAGGAAGCCTTCCCCCCAATATACATCCATATCGCCACCCCTTTGCACAAAAAAATGAAATTGAAAAAATGGTCCAAGAACTCCTTACTGCTGGAGTCATCCGTCCTAGTACGAGCCTTTAATCCTCTTTGGTTGTCATGGTACTGAAGAAAGAAGGTTCTTGGAGAATGTGTCCTGACTTTCATGCTCTCAACAAACTAACCATCAAAGACAAATTTCCCATTCCTGTCATTGATGACCTCCTGGATGAATTGAGTGGCGCCCAATTCTTCACCAAACTTGATCTTCACTCGAGCTATCACCAGATCCATATGAAAGAGTCTGACATTCCCAAGATGACCTTTCACACTCATGAGGGCCACTACGAGTTTTTGGTCATGCCCTTTGGTTTGTGTAACGCCCCCTCCACCTTCCAGAGCCTCATGAACCATGTCTTCCGCCCTTTTCTCTGTCATTTTGTCTTAGTTTTCTTTGATGATATCCTCATATATAGAAATACCTAGACAGACCATCTTACTCATGTGGATCAAGTTCTCAGCCTACTCTCTCAGCACCATATTTTCCTGAAACAATCCAAATGTGCTTTTGGTGCCTCCGAAGTAGAATACTTGGGTCATCTAGTGGGCAAGGATGGCGTTAGGGTGGACTCGAAAAAGATTGAAGCTATGCAAGACTGGCCACACCCAGAGACTCTCAAAAGCTTGCGTGGATTTTTGGGACTCATAGGGTATTATCGTAAGTTCGTTCAGAACTATGGAAAGATTGCAGCACCTCTCATGGCTCTCCTAAAAAAGAACTCTTTCACTTGGACCCCAACAGCTGCGCAATCTTTTCAAACCTTGAAGACGACCATGTGCACCACTCCGGTTCTGGCCCTTCCCGACTTCACAAAGACCTTTTTGTTGGAATGTGATGCCTCAGGGAAAGGAATTGGCACTGTCCTTATGCAAGAGGGTCGACCTTTGGCCTTCACTAGCAAGCAATTGTCTGAAAAGAATCTGGGCAAACCCATTTATGAAAATGAAATGTTGGTGATTATGCATGCCGTTGAGTTGTGGTGTCCATATCTCTTGGGGAAACGCTTCCAAATTAAGACAGACCATCAAAGCCTCAAGTACTTTCTGGAACAACGCATTTCTTCCTAGGAACAACAAAAATGGGTGACTAAGCTCTTTGGATATGATTATAAGATCATTTACAAGAAGGGCAAAGACAATGTCGTGGTGGATGCACTGTCCCGGAAATATGAAGACAAAGGATCCCTTTTTTCTCTTTCCTTCATTGTACCTAATTGGCTCCAAGCTATGCGCCAGGAATGGCTTCAAGATCCCAAAAGTTCACATCTGATCCAGCTACTGCAGAACAAGGCTCTGACTACCCTAGGGTACTCCTGGCTCTAGGATGAGCTTCGATACAAAGGTTTCTTGTATTTAAGTAAACAATCCAAGCTCAAATCCACGGTGCTTTCTGAGCTTCATGCTACACCCATAGTGGGGCACTCAGGGTTCACCAAAACATATGACTGAGTCAAACGTTCTTTTTTTGAGGATGGTATGAAACAGGACATCCGTAAGTTTGTTTCTAAATGTGAGGTGTGTCAACGCAACAAGGGAGAAACAGTCAAATCGCCAGGCACCCTCCAACCGCTTCCAATTCCACCTGCCATTTGGAAGGATATATCTATGGACTTTATCACAGGCTTACCCAAATCGGGGAATAAATCAGTCATAATGGTGGTGGTGGATCACCTTTCCAAGTATGCTCATTTTTGTGCTCTTCCCCACCCATTTACTGCATCCACAGTGGCTCAAATTTTCATGGACCAGGTCTTCACGCTGCATGGTATGCCACACTCTATTGTTTCCGATCAAGACCCAACTTTCACAAGCAATTTTTGGCAAGAATTGTTTAAGCTACAAGACACACAATTGCATCTCAGCTCAGCTTATCATCCCCAAACGGATGGTCAAATGGAAGTTGTCAACAAGTGTTTGGAAACATATCTGAGGTATTTTGCCTCTGAAAAACAACACCAGTGGGCTCAATGGTTACCCCTCACTGAATGGTGGTACAACACCACATACCACACAACCACTCGCATGACTCCTTTTGAAGCAGTATATGGACAGAAGCCACCTTCAGTTCTCTCCTACTTACCGGGTACCTTGAAGGTCCAGGCGGTTGACCAAACACTTACAGTCCGAGAGGATATCCTTTGTACCCTTAAAGAAAACTTGGTCAGGGCACATAATAAAATGAAGCAGCAAGCAGATCAAGGTCGCTCGGAACGTCAATTTGCAGAAGGGGACCAGGTGTTTCTGAGACTGCAACCATATAAGAAAACTTCCCTCAAGGTCGAGTAGTGTCAGAAGCTAGCACCCAAATTATATGGCCCTTACACAGTTCTCAAGTGTGTGGGACAAGTTGCATATCAGTTAGCTCTGCCCAGTCAGTCGAAGCTACATCCTATTTTTCATGTTTCATGCTTGAAGAAGGTGATTGGAACCAGGTGCCAAATTCAAACCAAACTTCCAAAGTTAGTTGAAGAAGGATCCATTTGGCTACATCCAGAATCAGTTTTGGACCAGCGTGAGCGTCGCCTGCGTCAGAGAACCATCAAGGAAGTGCTAGTACAGTGGAAAGATATGACTCTAGCAGATGCCACTTGGGAACCAGCTACCATTCTGCACCAGTTTCCACATCCCAAGCCTTGAGGACAAGGTTGTTTTTAAGGGGGAGTACATGTTAAGTTCCTAACCCGCACATAGGTAGATCAATGTATTTGGATGTAATAAAGGTCAATATTAATAAGGCCTTTCAATAAAATATAATAAGGCGGATGTAAGAAGACCTAATAGAAGCTTCCGCTTCTAGAAGGATCTTCCTCTAGATGCTTCTCTTAATAAACATATTTAGTATAAATAAGGGGCGAGGATATGTGAACCCTAGCTTGGAGATTATTGTAACAGAGCGCTACTCGACTAGAGGTTGCCCCCTTGAAGAGGCCTGTGAACATTGCTTTCTAAATAAAAGTGTTTTTCTATTGCTATTTCGTATATCATTTCTGTGTATTTTGAAGATTATGCTGGATATTTTACTGTTATTCTTCCATTTCTAGCATTTTATTTATGTTCTGCATATTTTATATATCTGGTATCTTGCAGAGGGGACTAGGTGGGTTTGTACTTCCCCCTTGAGAGTAACTTGCCCCCCTGCTTCTGTGTAAAGGAGAGCGAGTGGAAGGTGGACCTTGGGAATTGGACCCAAGTAAGGTGGAACCAAGCAAAGATGATCCCAATATAGTGGCACTCATAGGAGTGTGAGAAGGTGGAGCCGATGAGTTGGAAAGATTAGGAACTCCCCCTAGAAAAGGAGAGAGATTTAGCAAGCATCTGGAACGACAGGGGTTCTGTGGGTCCCCTATGATATCCGACTAGTTGAGTGCATGTGTGAGAATGGCGGTGAGAGCAATAAATAAACAAGAGTCTTTGCTGCAATTTTTAAACTTTACACAATATATATCCAAATCAAATGTAATCATAAGGGCATCATACATAAAGTGTTTTGATAAAGAAGCATATATGTGGATAGGTGGATTTTTCCCGTGTGGGGTAACAAAGAAAACAAATGCTCATGTCCTAAAAGATGTAACGTCCTTCCTCTCAAAATAGCACTGGACCTTCCAATAGCACTCGACAGTGAGGTCTGAAGCCACCAGAAGAGAAACTAGTGAAGGATGAAGAAATCAGTTATAATAAGGGGTAGAGGGGGAATATCCCAAAAGAACTGGTGATATTTCCCAATAGCCACACAAAATCCGATCAAGGTGCAATTGCAGCCCACAATTGCCATCTGGGTAGATGTCCTAAAATTTGGTCACTAGGTACCTCGGTCAAAGTGTGACATTTAGATTTTCGGCCTAAGAAATGGGTCATGGTCTGGATCTCGTCCAAGAGGTGGGTGCCTCAAGGGGGGATGCACAGAACAACTGGACCTCGAACTTCAACCCTTCACGGGTATCTCCCTGTCTTATGGTGTTAGGAACACTTGACTTGGAGGATTTAAAGTTCCCTATTTGACAACTTCTATTTTTTTGAAAATGTGAGAACCAGATAACGTGGAGTTATTTGGATGCCTATCCATGAAATCCTACCTAGACTAAAAGATTTATTTTGGCACCTCCTGTGGAGGAAAAATTAGTGATTTTTTAGAAAAAATTTAGATGTGGTTGTTTGAGAGATTGGGGGTGTGAGCCAATCTCGTTAAAATTAAGTGGGAGTGGATAGTTTCATCAAGAAAAGGGTTGGGTGTTTCATAATCCCTTTGGAGGAAACTTACTTCAACCTCCATGTTTCGAGATGAAAACTATGTGAGTGAGAAGTGACTTTTGTGTGTGAATGAGTGAAAGTGTGCCAATTTTTTAATGAATTAGGTGTCACCTTGCTGCATCTGGACTTCGCTTGGTCTTTACAAGTCTTTGATTACCTATTTAACTAAATGTCATTGGTACAACCTTGTGGAATTCAAAAGTCCCTAGGAAGCTAGCATCTGGACATGTGGGTCCTTTACTATTCCTTTAACTCCCTAATGTGATTTAATCTAAGAAAGCTTTGAAACTATCCTATATTGTGATCATGTGGGCATGTATGGGCCCGTTACAAAACCTTTAAACTTCCCTTGTGATTTAATGTAAGAAAGTAAATTTCAACACTATACTATCTTTTTAGCATGTGGGCATGTATGGGCCCATTACAATCTTGAGATGTGTTTGAAAAATAAACTAAGAGGAGTCCCGAGGGGGGTATTGTCCTATCCTAAATATTTTATCTTTTTAAGGGAGATGAAATTGTCTTTCAACCTCTTTATGATTCTCAAGATCACTTTGGAGCACGAGAGAAGAGCATACTCAAAATTTGATATCCAATTTCTAGTCCCAATGCAAGTTTTATATGTGATGTAGAATGATTCCAACTTTTAGTCAAAGCAAGCCATCCATGTGGCGAAATAAAAAGCAAAAAGAGGAAAAATAATTATTTTAACCCCTAAGTGCCTATGTGTTTTGACTAATCCCTTTATATGAGAGGGAATGTAAGTGTGGTGCAGATTACAACATGCATGGAATCATCTTTAAGAAGGCTATGGGCCTTCAACAGATCATAAAAAATCTTACAATGTGTACGTTTTTGCATAGGTGCACGGGTTTTAGACTAGACAGGGGTGATCTGAGCGCCAATGCGCAAACTGAAAAATAATTTTGAGTGAAGGTGCGTAGAAGGCGCTGAGTAACGCAGTGATTTTGGCGCACTTGTGCACGATGTGTGACTATGGGCCAATAAACCCGTGCACAACTGTCACATGGCCGTGAAGAAAATTCCAGATGGAATTCTCTCAACTCAGCTTTGAATTTGATGTTTTATAGGTCAACTTGGGCCGATTATGGTACCTGCAGGTTAAATAAGTAAAAAGAAGAGCTAAAATAACCCAAATGGGGTAAGAAATTGATACCTTTCCCTAGTGGAGTCGTCAATCTATTGCGCCTCTTTTGTCACCTAAATGAGAAAAACATAGGTGCTTACAAACTTTGTTGGGTTAGCTAGGAAAGACAACAATAAAGGAAAGGGTTAGAAGAATAAACATAAAAGACTAAGCTAATAATTAAACTAGGAAGGGAAAAAACAATTAAACTATTGTGCATAAGGACATAAGAACAAGAAACAAACAAGACTCATGTCACCAATGGAAGGTATTGTATTAGTGAAAATAAAAAATCAAAGAGAAAGGGGACTTTGGGTCCCTTCTTCCTCCAAGGGAGGGCTCTTGGACCCCCAAGATTGAGATCTTCTTACAACTTGAAAACTTGAAATAAATGGTAAAAGAATCCCAAGCTAACCCACTCAAAAGGTGATGTGGATTGCCCAAATGGAATGGTGCTAGTATGCTCTTGATGAGAAAAGAGGTTTCCCCAAGAGAATAGCAGCAACATAACCTTGCAAATGAATTCCTTGAAGATGTAGTGCACCCATGGCCTTGTTTTATAGCACCACTTTGAGGTATTGTGAAACCATCTTTTAGTGTGAAAAGGGGTTGTTTAGGGCACCTTTAGGTCTTTGACCATCCACCCAACCAGATCTAGACGAGATTTGGATGTCAAATTGACTTGGAAGATGAACCAGAAGTGGGTGGGAGGCCGAACAATATCATAAATGCATCATTCTTAGGTGTGTGCAGCTTTTAGAATCCACAGTCGCACATCGTGTGTATGTGCACTTTTCCTACTTTTCTTGATGGTGCATGTGCTTGCGTGCCCTATATAGTCATAGCGCATCCTAATTTTATAACTGGTTGGATAGTTTTGGACCATTTGGAAATGAGTTTTTGGTAATTTTTGTCCATAGGTAGTTCCTAATAGCTATTTGAAGATGTTGGATTCCTGTAACCAGTTGCGGACGAAATTTCAGTGATAACACTCATCTTACAATCAAGACTAGCACGAAGACTCTTTATCTAGGGACTATTACTCCACCCAAACCCTCATGCTCAAGCTATTCCTTTACCGGACCAAAAGTCCAAGAAACTTGTTGATACCCTTGCAGCCTCATCGGATAAGAAGACCAAGAAGCCTATTGCTAACTTTTGTTGGGAAAAATACCCTACGGACTAGCAAACTAGGGTCAGAATTGCATGTAGATTTTGACTGTAAAGAAATTAATTTTTAACCTACCACCCAAAACTTAAACCCCTCTTTCACAATTCATGCGTGGAAAGGAACTACTAACCCTTTTACTGATGTTTGGTGTAGATCCTCCATTGTGCTTTGCCCGCTTGCTTGCGCTACTCCTTCCAAAGATAATCCTGTAATCAAGACAAACCACTACGCATGCATGCTATTTTTCTACTTGAGGGTTAGAAATTAAGCATAAATTAAACAAGTCATAGATAACTCATGCATTGGGACGAGAAAACTATTCTTTTATTATTTGAAAAATGAATCAACTTACAATCAAAGTCGAGACCAGCCACCGCTCCTTGATCCTGATCCTGGGCTCCTCCTCTTCTTTTCTCCTCCAACTGCTTTGCGTTAATTCTCCTTTGGCTTGAGGAAAGGCTAAAGGGTTGGGACAATGGATTCGGCAAATGGGCATAGTTTCTTCACTATATTCTTCCTCCTCCAAATGGTACCCCTACCCCTTCTTTTATAGGCTAGAAGGAGCTAGGGTATTGGACGAAATCTCGGCCATGAATGGCCAGGAGTTTTAGTTAACTGACCCATAGCTTTTTGTCCTGTCGACAACTTTCCTATTTTTGTGTTTTGTTAGGTACACCTGGGCAATAGTGGGACTGCCAGCATGCACACACGTGCAGTAGTGGGTTAGGGCGCATGGGCCTTGACCCAAGAGGATTTTCAAGAGTTTGTTCAACATAGTTTTGGAAAGGAAGGGATATGAGTTGGCCTGATTCCAGGTAAGCATGTGTGGTGCAATTTAGGGTTATAACAGATGCCCCCTAGTGTGTGATGTCAGAAGAGCATCTGATGGCCAAAATAAATTACCAATCTTTTACCAATTTGTACTGATATGCTGAATGAGTGAGCCCAAGAATCAGGGACCAGGAGGTGTCGTCTGCAAAATAACAAATGTCTCACCAAGGCGGGCATACCCATGCTCGGGATCAAATAGAACCATGGATACCAATCAAATACACTGTAGATCCATGTCAAATAACTATAAAGAGTAGCCGCGAATAATACATAGCGGAGCTACATCTCGAAATCAGAAAGATATACATATAGAGTATCCATCTCCTAGAAGCTGATTCAGCCTGATGGCTATACTTCAGAGCTCGAGCAACAACTTCAAAATCTTCTAAAACTCGGGTAGGAGTGTAATATGAGTGTACGACTGCACTACCTAGAGGTCTTCGACGACTCGTTGGTTATGGACTTGATAATCTTGATGATCAGACTGAAGGCTTCAGTGATTTCGAACTAGGACTTGATTGGACTTCCAAGATGGTAGGGTATGTGGACAAAAGACATATTGTAGAGGGGCCGACTCAGGCTTAGTGACAAACTTCCCTTGGATAATAGCACGACAAGTGATAAGACTCAAGCAACATATATGTTAATCATAAGTATACGAAGCAGGAGGCAATGCAAACTCTCCATATGTTTGGAAGAGTAACCAAACGGTGGAGGAAACAACTCTATATGGCAAGAATAAGCTTCCTAAGGTCGTACTACATCCCATAGTCTGATGATCAAAAGGGCATATGTGCTTTATCCAAGGGCGACTCATTATGCTGCCAATAAAGAAAATACTTTTCCCATCCTCTTTTTGGGGTATATTTGATTTTTTTGTTCTTTTTGATAATTTTGAAAAAGCATAAAGGAATTTTACGTTACAGTGGAGGAACGAGTACTGCAAACATACAAGCTCGAGGCACAACGAAAAGACTTATGTTCTGGTAAAATGATACTCGGGAAAAATCCTTCGGCAGCCAAAGGTGTTAAGACGCAGAAGCAAACTGTCACAAGGCTAATGGATAAGATATGAAAATGCGGTTGATAGAACACACAATGGTAACGCCCTTTGATGTAAGTTTAACGAGCCTAGAGAAGGTAAGCTCGATGGTTTTTCATATTTAGAGAGTCTGAAAAAGCATAAAAAGAGACTCCATTAGGGTACCTTTTTCGAAGATAGTCTAGTCAGTTCGAAAAAGGGATAAACTAGCACCGATTAGACGTCAATTCAAAGACATTTTAACGAGTGCGACAAGGACAAGATCACTCGTCCATTTTTTCATTTTTAAGGAGTCTAAAAAAAGCTTAACTATGGACTCCGTCAGGAATATTCTTCTGGACCAATTTAACGAGTGTGAAAGAATAAGGTCACTCAACGATCTTTTAAATTTTAGGGAGTCTGAAAAGGGCTTAACTATGGACTCAGTGGGGGTTTCGTTTTCGTAAATTTAGTTCCTTAGGCCCAAAAAAGGAATAAAATCATACATGAGGAAACTCTTCTAAAGAATGGGAATTCGATAGAGTATACCTTTGTTCGTACAGTTGACTGTCCAGACCGAAAAAGGGGTAAACTACCACTGGACAGACGTGACTTCAAATTTAAGTTTAACGAGTGTGAAAGGCCACAAGATCGCTTGGCAATCTTTTCATGTTTAAAGGGTCTGAAAAGGGCTTAAAAGAAGACCCGTTTAAGGAACGTTCTTCTGGACCAATTTAATGAGTGTGAGGAAACAAGGTCACTCGATAATCTTTTCATCATTTAAGGAGTCTGAAAAGGGATTAAGGAAGACTCCATAATGGTTACTTTTCTCAGTTAATCCAGACGAGATCGAAAAGCATAAATGAAGTCTCACCGGATGTTGCTTTCGGATCTCAAAGCGAGCTTTAAAAACAACAAATTTAGCTCATGATAGACTCTTTGTGGGTCGATGTCTGGCATCTCTTCGGGGGAGCTGTATGCTCCGATGAAAACATTGTCTATGACGCCAGGGGTTCTGGAGATATTGATAGGTATCATTTCAGCAATGGTTGCCATATTACCCTCAGCATAGATATTGTGTGTAGCTAAGGGATTAGTATGACAAGACCTATCTCCAGTCATAGTCATGTTGAATTCTCCTTCTTTGATTCGGCTTAACTTTGGGAGGAAATATGATATGTGATGAAGATCTTCCCAAGGTTTGTCTGGACTAGTCATTGCTTCGATTACTGTGTCGTCAGAAGGCATCATGGGTTTCATGCTAGCAATTCTTCCTCTTCCACCATCATAGAGCCTGTTTATATAGGTTAAGAGGAGATTAACCTCTTGAGTTATCTTTAGAACAAGTTGGGAACCTCCTCTTTAGATCAGGGATCTCTTGATGAAATCAGGAATTCGAGCACAACTGCCTTCTAATCTCGAAAGATCCTCCCCTTATTTTCCTCAACGGACCAACAACTAACCCAGATTAGGGAGCGCTCCCTCAAAAGGGGCATCAGAGCATTGTAGCGCTCCTTGGTAAGCCTTGGGGAAGCGCCAGCGCTCTCAAGATGAGCAACGCTCCTCCAAAAGGGTCTAGGGAGCATTATAACGCTCCCTGAAGCATTATAGGGGAGCACCAGTGCTTCTGGGGCTGAAGTAGGGGAGCGCTCCCCCTCAAAACCTTTGTTTCAGGGTTCCTTTCAGGTGTCAACAGTTACCTGACTCCAGTGAACCAATTCTCCTTCTTCAAATCAGTCATGTGAGATGTTATAATTGTCTCCTTAGTGTCGTTATCATGGCATTATGTCTGATCATCGTTTGCGACACTAGTGACCAACTTGTGACACTTGCGAAAGTTGTAGGGAATATGCGACACTTACGACGATTGAGAGGAATATGCGACACTTATCCAGTTGAGCAATTTTGACGTGTAACAAAATGCCCCCCAAAGTATGAAGTCAGAATATCCGAACTGATGACTGAAATACTTTGTAGACGTTCAAGCAAGGGTATAGACTCAAAGAACCTGACGGAAGCTTCACACAAACATCCAAGAAATATCATGACATATTTCAAGACCCAAGGCAGGCATACCCATGCTTGGGTGATCGAGACTTGTAAGGTATGGCCGCCATAATATACACTGCGGATCCATAATTGTATTGATAAAAGAGTATAGCCGCTGAAGATACAATGTGGATCTATACTGTGATGACTCGGACTGATCGTAGCCACGAAGAATACACAGTGGATCTACGAGATGACAACACATAGCCACAACCAATACAAAGTGGATCTATGTAACAATGTATGTGTTCTTTGTCCAAAAAACTCCTTCGCAACCTGGGCGAAACATATATCAAAGTGAATTACTCAACCCAGGGTCTTCTTACCAATCCCAGTGCGATACGATTCTAACCATGTGAATAGATGTCTTGGTGTCGAACATGGCAGAAACCACTTGATTACCGGTCAATGAGGTAAATCATTAACAAGTGCGAGGGAGATCACCATTAATGTCAATGATTCCCAAGGTACCTTAGTACATTCCATTGAACGTGAATAGATGAGCTGAGGTCGAACATTTGTGGAATCATTCGATCAGAGGTCAATGGTGTGAACCCACTGTCGAATGTGAGGAGGCCTGCCATTGAAGCATGCAGGTCCCAAAGTGCTAATTAGTTTCTAAGTCTAATTCTCATATAATGTGTTGAAGTCGACAGGAATAGACTCTCTGAGGGAGGGCCTTGATGTATCCCCCATCAACGACACAAAATACATATAAATATGTAATTGGTAGATCGAAAGAACATGGACTGACACGATTTTTGAGACAAGATATTTGGGATGGTTGACTCTCGAGGTGGATACTTCCCTTGAACACTGAGGCACGACAGTGAAACATGACATGGACCAAAACTATGCAATGGATGCGATGACTTGCGTCAAGTGACCTAGAGGAGTGAAAGGAACTCAAAGGATTGGCTCAATGCATAGGTTCAACGGATTATGATGTATGCAAATGACAAAGTGTCGTGTTGAAGGGCGACTCTAAGAAGTGTTGTATGATGTTCTCAAGAGACTGCTTGGCTTGCTCCTTTCAATTTTTCCCCCATCCAGATAGATGAGTACCTCTTTTTTATTTAACGAGCTCGAGGAGGATAACACATGCTTGATATAACTCACCTTCGGTAAGTTCCTCTTCCTT
>ML810548.1:220981-233417 GCA_009831015.1 Picea engelmannii | reverse complement strand
TTATGTAGTGTTGTATGTTGATGACATCTTGTTGGTAGGAAATAACATGGATGTTATCAAGGAGGTGAAATCACAGCTATCCTCCAAATTTGACATGAAGGATCTCGGTGCTGCTAACTTCATTCTGGGAATGGAGATTAAAAGAGATCGTGAAAACAGAAAACTCTGGTTGAATCAAAGAAAATATGTTGAAACAATATTGCAGAGGTTTAATATTCATGGAAGTAAACTGGTCAAGGTTCCTATACCTATAGGTGTAAAGTTATCTGTAGATCAGTGTCCCAAGACACAGGAAGAAGAAGAGGACATGTCCCATGTTCCATATGCCAGTGCAGTTGGCAGTTTGATGTATGTAATGGTTTGTACTAGACCGGACATTGCACATGTAGTGGGAGTTTTGAGCAGGTATATGTCAACACTAGGGAAGGAGCATTGGCCAGTAGTAAAGAGGGTCTTCAGGTATATTCGTGGCACCACCGGTTATGGATTGTGCTACCAAGGAAGACCGGGATTGGACAAAGTGGTGGACATACATGGCTTTGTTGATGCAGATTGGGATGGAGATTTGGATCGCAGAAGATCTACAAGTGGGTATGTGTTTAACCTATTTGGAGGAGAAATCAGTTGGATGAGAAAAATACAGGTTGTAGTGGCACTCTCAACTACAAAAGTTGAACACATGGAAGCCACTCATGCAAGCAAGGAAGCAGTATGGTTACAAAGATTGTGTTCAGGTATTGGGTTGGTACAACAAGCAGTGAGATTAGACTGTGACAGTCAGAGTGCAATATTCCTGGCAAAGAACCCAGCTTATCATTCGAAGACAAATCATATTGATGTTCAGTATCACTTTGTGAGAGACATGATTGAGGAAAAGAAGGTGTTGCTGGAAAAGGTTGACACTTTGAAGAATGTTGCAGATTCCTTGACAAAGTCTGTGAGCACATAAAATTTCTCTTGGTGTAGAGTAAAAATGGACATTGCTGCCCTGGATTGTTGACTATATAATCACCTGGACCCCTGGATGCAAAGAAAACAACAAGTGGGAGAGTGTTGGGTATGTGTTATATTCTTTGCATGTGTGTGTGTGTGGGTGTGTCAGATACGACAATTGCGTCTGACGATCCCTTCACCTAGAGCTCTGTCGTGTGCACCGAGCACTTTCCTGGGGGGTCCCAGGGGCGGGGCAGGTATTCCCCCCCCTAGTTACACACAACGTTCGGCAACGGGCGGTAGGCCAAGGCAGTGCCCCGAATTTGTTTTTTGGGCGGTTTTTTCTATTTTTAGGGGATTTTTCTATTTTTAGCGGATTTGTAAATTAATCCCGGATTAAGGGATTAGGGTTTTGGTATCTACAGAATACCTAAAAACATTGTATATATTGTATGGAGAATGGTGAAATTCGATATAATGAAAATAAGAAAGGTTTTCTCGGTTGAGGGTTTCTAGTTGTTAGCGATATTTCTTGTGAGGGGGTTAGAATGCAAAGGAATGGGTTAAAACCCACTTGTCCTAAGTTTGGAATTCTTGTGCACCTATGGTAAGTTACGAGCAAGTTTGGGCGACAGAAATTCGCGCGCCCAGATCAACGGTGCATATTGGATTTTGACCCCCACCCCGCCTTTCTACCTTTAAGCGGGAAGGGGGGGGGTCCGGAATCGAAGGCACATCTCTTCGACGGTCCTGATCGGAGTGCCCAGATCAATGGCGCTCAGGGCTATTCCGGACCCCCCTGCCTTTCTACCTTTAAGCCAACGGGGGGGGGTCTGGAATTGGATGCGGAGCTTCCCAATGACCGAGATCCAAGCGACCAGATCAATGGAGCTCGCGTGATCCCATCCTCCTCATCTGCTCCATGTATAACTAGTGTGGGCCATTCCCCCGTTATGTAATCCTCCAGAGCCACCTTTCCCCACCTTCCATGTGTCCCACTCCCCTCCACGTTAGCCTCCCACTAAAATACTCCCATCACGTCTTTTCTCCTGCCTCCTCCGCTTATCTCCATTTGCCACGTCTCTCCCCTGTAACCTCTCCCCCCCCCTCATCTCTTCATGTCTCACCCTCATAGATTTGGCGCCACTATTCCTGCCATGCGCCCCATTCTTCGCGCTGGCCTCCACGTCTATTCGTCAGACTGTTCAGCTAATCCAGGTGGCAGCATGAAGGGTTTTCCATGTCCCCGAGGTGCCGAGTTGGCTGGATCATCCTCAATCCCAAGGAAGCAGTTATTGAAGTAGTTGGTGGTAGTTAAACATCGTCTCCGCCATAATGGGAAAGTCCGACGATGAATTAAAGGCACGTCGATTCGCCCATGGAGCTGTCAGAAGTCTGATTGTGTTTGTCGTTGGTGCACGATTATTCAAAGATTGTAGGCGTTGATTGTCAGAAGCCATGCAAACGCAATGTGTTTAATGCGACGTCTCAGTTTTGTTGTTGTTATTATTTTGAGTATATGTAGGCATTTTCGCCATTTTTGTATCTATCGATGGTAGAGCGAAGCTCCCGACTGTAAAGTTTCTATGACCATTCTGGTTTCCTGGTTATGCATCTGTGTTTGAGATTTCTTGTTTTATGACAAACAGTTTTCCTTTTCCATCCCTATTTTCATCTTATACCAGTGGGTTCATGATCGAATGCTTCACATGGATTAGCACAGTTATGTTATGATAAATTATTTGTTGTTGCATTGTTGTTTTCTCTGGTTCCCTGCATTTGGGGGTAAGAAGATCTTTCCTTTTGATGCTTTCTCTCACAGGCTGTTAGAAACCTGTTGTTTATAACAGTCCCCTGCACTCTTCTTATACAAGTCTTCCTCCTACTCGCTCTCATTACAACTCACTATTTGGAGTTTCTCTAAGACCTCACTCGCTCATACATGTCTGGCCTAGTTTCAGAGTTGAGACGATATTGTTCTGCGTTTTTCTTCCATTCGATCACCCCTTTAAACAAATCGTGACATTAAACTGATGGGTGTTAGGCTCAGCTCCTGCAAGCAATCCGGGAGTGACTTCTGACGCCAACATTTCTGGTGCCGCTACCAGGGATGAAGTTGAGTATTTTCCCTGGGATTGAACGACAAAGACTAGCTGATTCTGAAGGTGCATCAAATATCAGAACCTGAAGATTGCTACTGTGCACCTAGCGACTCCATTGTGACGAATCCGCTGGGAAGAACCTGTTCTATTAGCCGTGGCTTTCATAGGCAGACACACACGGTCTCATCCACAGCTGCCTCTAGCTACACCCGAAGTTGATCCAGAGGTGGTTCTCAGAAGAGGGAAGAGCTCTGCAATAGAATTTTCCATTGCCGAAATAGGTAATACACCATCCCCTTCTGTGAGAACTCCTTTTTTTCCTCCTTAGTTTCTTAATAGACCTCCTTCAAAGTTTTCTCGTTTCTTGAATTTTGGGAGTGTTCCTGCTGAGTTTTCCCCTCCCAGTCTGGGATTGGAGGGAGAAAGTCTTGTCACTCCCCTCTCCTCTAAATCTGTTCCTTGGCGTAGACCTGGAACTATAGAAGATTCCCTCACTCCTGCACAAAGAAAAGCACCTGCTGACTTGATATCGTTATCTTTCTCCCTGAATCCTCTCTTGTTTCCCACTCCACTTCGAGACTTATTCCCAGTAGCCCCTTCATGAACTCCTTCTCCTCCAAGTTCTCCTCCACCTAATATCCCTATGGCTGGTGCTAATCCCCCTCCAAATAGAATGGATGCCATAGTCGCTGCTAGATATGCTCCTTTAATCCTACCCTATCCTATGAATCCTCTCCCTACTGGAGATTACTTGAAATACATGCCCAAGTTCACTGGGGAAGAAGACATAACTGCGGAGGAGCACTTGGCTGCTTTCTACAGTTATGCAGACAACCTAAACATTGAAAATGAAGATTTCTAGATGAGAGTCTTTGTCCAGAGCCTGGATGGCGAGGTTAGGAAATGGTTTAGAGGATTGGCCCCCGGATCTATTGCTGGAATTGAAGCCCTGGATAATGTTTTCTTGAGGCAGTGGAGAGACAGGAAGGATTTCATGTATTACATGACAGAGTTTGGGTCCCTGAAAAAAATGGAAGGAGATTCTGTCTCTGACTTCTCCAAAAGATTCAATAAAATGTATAATAAGATTCCTGCCGAAGTAAAGCCCTCAGAAGCCTCTGCCCAAATTTCCTATGCTGGTGCTTTCGACCCTGATTTATGTCTCCTATTGAGAGAAAGAAGAGCCACTTCCTTGGCTCAAATGAAAGATGCAGCTGTAGAGGTGGAATCCAATATATTGGCAGCTGACAGACTGAGGAACAAGGCCAACGCAGATAGAAGAAAGGGAAAAGCTGAAACCTCAACTTCTGGCACATTGGTGCCCCACCCTGAGGTGGATGAATTGACTAGGATGGTGAAGTCTCTGTCTGTGGAGATGGAGAGGATAAGGGTGGAAGGGAGACAAGAATACAAAGGTCCCAAAAACGCCGAAAAGGGAGGAGGTTTCAGAAGAACAAATAATTTTTCCCCCCCGAATGTACAAAAAGAAAGAGGAAGAGACAGAGAAGACCAAAGAATTCAGGCGCCTTTTTAAAACAATTTTGTGACTGAAGATGAAGAAGGGGAAACAGACAAATTTGAACCTGAGATCCATTATTTTGGAAATACTCCTAATTTTCCTCACCTCACTCAGTCAGCATATGAGGAGTCTCTCATGGACAGTCAACTAAATGAATTAAGCAAAGGAGATAAGGCTGGCGGTGGTCGAGGCAGGTATAACCTGAGGTCCGACAAAAGGACAGCAACACCTGATATTCCTAAGCAGTCCTCTAGAACAGAGAAACTTGCTAATAAGGAAGTATATAGCCACAGAGGTAATAAGGATCAACCCCTCTCTCACATTGTCCACAATCATGTTCTTGAAATAAGAGAAATTCCAAAGCTTACATCTTCTTTTAATTTCGAGCATGAGATTCAAAAGATCAGGGTCCCTGTGCCCCTCACCAAGCTAATGAAACATGGAGAATTCAAAAAATGCTTCTCTGAGCTTTTGAAATCTGAAGCCTCATGCCCTCCCACAGACTCCATAAACCTCCAAGATGAAAGTCCAACAGTTCTCCAAGGCCCTATGGTAGAAGACAAAGATGATTCATCCCCTCCCTTCTACACCTCCCTGAACATACATGACAAAGTGTTGCACAACTGCTTGATGGATTCAGGGGCTTCTCACAACCTCATGCCCAAAACTGTCATGGAAGAATTAGGACTGGAAGTCACCCGAGCCTATCATGAACTTTATTCTTTTGACTCCAGGAGAGTTCAGTGTCTTAGAGTTATCAAGGACCTGGTGGTTTCTTTGTTTCAGTTGCCCATGAAAAGTATGGTCATGGATATTGTGGTAGCTGATGTTCCCCCCAAGTTTGGCATGTTGTTGTCAAGGTCTTGGATTAAGAGGCTTGGGGGAACGTTACATATGGATCTCACATATGCCACCATTCCAGTCTTTGGAGGGGAACATAGGAGATTGTACAGAGAA
Organism: Picea engelmannii; assembly: GCA_009831015.1. NCBI lineage: Eukaryota > Viridiplantae > Streptophyta > Pinopsida > Pinales > Pinaceae > Picea > Picea engelmannii. Next base: position 227,906 of record ML810548.1, on the reverse strand, counting down.
TCCCATCTAGCCTATATTGTCAGTGATGAAGCGAACCCCACTAATCACCCCATATTTGCACTTGACACTGACTTAGGGTCTAGTTTGTTGCAGGTCACTGAGACTCTTGAGTTCCCTTTGCATATCAGAAAGCATCCCATTCTTAATCAGGAGATGCCTCCTCCAACCACCTCTGTTTGGAAGATGTTCTTTGATGGAGCTTCCTCCAGTATGGGTGCAGGTGCCGGGGTGGTATTCGTGTCCCCTTGTCAAGAGACGATATCCCTGTCATACAAGCTGGAATTTGAAGTCACTAACAACGTGGCAGAGTATGAAGCTCTAGTTCTGGGATAAAGAGTTGCAAAGGAAATGGGAATTAAGGAAATGGTTGTGTTTGGAGATGCAGAATTGATCACCCAGCAGGTAAAAAATGTTTATCAGGATAAACATCCTCGTCTCAGGAATTACAGGAATGAGGTATGGGACCTAGTGGATAATTTCTTCTTGGCTTTTAACATTTCTTTCATTCCAAGGGAGAAAAATGCTTCAGCTGACTTTTTAGCTGTCACAGCTAGTTTACTTGAGGTTCCCATGCTGCCCACTGTCAGATCCGATGTTGAAATAAAATATAGGCCCTCTGTACCAGACAACATCAAACATTGGAAGGTATTTGAAGATGATCAGGAGATCGAAAAGTTTCTTCAATCCGTTGATGACTTTTCTGTAGTGCACATAGATGAGGATCCTGACATTGAAAGGGAACCTGACCGTCACCCTGGAGGGTTTTTGAATAAAATCGCTGACCACCAGATTATTCAGCTACCAAGCAATCACATAACGAAAGGAATAATCCCATTAGAAAGGCTATTCGATGGGAATGATGTGGTAGTAAAGGGTAGAGTTTCAGGTGATGAGGCTGACACAGCTGAGTGCAACATAGGCACACCAAAGGATCCTAAGTTTGTCAAATTTTCAAGGAGTTTGACCAAGGAGCAGAAGGCTGAATATACTGAGTTGTTGAGGGAGTTCACTGATGTGTTTGCGTGGACCTACGAAGACCTCAAAACATACAACACATCAGTCATTGAGCACAAGATCCCACTGAAAGAAGAGGCTAGGCCATTCAAGCAGAAGCTAAGACAAATAAATCCCATGCTGCTACCTGTCATGGAGAAGGAAGTGAAGAAGCTGCTAGATGCCCAAATCGTTGTCCCCTTGAGATATTCTGACTGGTGGCCAATTTGGTCCCAGTAAGGAAGAAAAGTGGCGAAATCAGACTCTGTGTTGATTTCAGAAACTTGAATAGGATCTCAAGGAAAGACAATTATCCCCTGTCCAACATGGAGCACATACTGCAGAGGGTAACCGGTGCATATAGGATATCCATGATTGATGGTTTCTCTAGTTATAATCAGATATCAGTCATGCCTGAGGACAAAGAAAAAACAGCCTTCACCACTCCTTGGGGCACATTCATGTATGCCAAGATGTATTTTGGGTTGATGAATGTAGGAGCCACATTCCAGCGAGCCATGGAAATAGCCTTCATCGGGGAGAAAGATAAGTTTGTGGTAATCTACCTAGATGACATAACAGTCTTCTCCAAGAATGATAAAGAGCATCACTGCCACTTGAGGAAGGTTTTCCGAAAGTGTCGGAGATATGGCCTATCTTTAAACCCCAAGAAATCGGTGTTTGCTATGCAGGAGGGAAAGATATTAGGCCATATAGTATTAGCAAAAGGGGTGAGAATTGATCCTACCAGGTTGGAAGCGATTCAGACCCTGTCCCTCCCCAGGTCTAAGAAAGAGGTTCAAGCATTTTTGGGGAGAATTAATTTTCTGAGGAGATTTGTCTCAAATTTTTCCGAATTGGTAAAACACATCACGAACATGCTCAAAAAAGGAAATGAAGTAAAATGGACCTCTGAACCCAGAGAATCTTTTGTCCAAATAAAGAAGGTGTTGACGGAAGCACCTGTGCTAATAAGTCCCGATTATTCCAAAGATTTTATGATATTTTCTTTTGCTTCCTGTGATACAGTAGTGGTGGTTCTATTGCAGAAAAATGATCGAGGGAGAGAGCAGCCTATTTCCTTCCACAGCAAGGCATTGAGAGACGTAGAACTCTGATATGAGATCATGGAGAAGTAGGCCTATGCCCTGGTGAAGGCCCTTAAGGCTTTCAGAGTCTATGTCTTGCACTCAAAGATCACTGCATATGTCCCTTCAACCTCTGTGAAGGACATTCTTATACAACCTAACATAGACGGGAGGAGAGGTAAATGGATCGCCAAGATCCTAGAGTTTGATCTCAAGATTAATCCCACCAAGTTGATAAAAGGGCAGGGTTGGGCTAAGTTGTTGGTTGAATCCAATTGCAAGGCTTTGGGAATTAACTTCATCAATGAGCAAGATGAGCCATCCAATAAGCATTTCCAGGGTGCCCTATCACTAGAATCATGCCCCTGGTACAAGGATATCTTGTATTTTCTGCAAGAATTAAAGCCCCCTGATGGATTGGGAAGAAATAAGGCCAGGGCCTTAAAGCTCAAAGCGGTCAGATATTGCCTCATTGACCAAGCCTTGTATTAGAGAGACCCTTTGGGGGTATTACTAAGGTGTTTGGACCCACAGAAATCCCAGAAGGTTATGTTCGATTCCATAGTGGTCTCTGTGGAGGTCATCATTTTTGGAAGACCACAGCTCACAAGATCCTCCGAGTTGGGTATTACTGGCCCACCTTATTTCCTGATGTCTGCAGAGAAATCAGAGCTTGCATCAAATGCCAGAAGTTTTCAAGAAAGCAACAACTCAAATCTCTGCCATTAAAACCTATAGTAGTTTCAACACCCTTTCAACAGTGGGGGTTGGACTTCATCGGAGAAATTCATCCTCCCTCAAGTGGCCAGCACAGATGGATTCTGACTGCAGCCGACTATTTCACCAAATGGATAGAAGTTGTCCCTACTAGAAGCACTTCTCACAAAGTGATTATCAACTTCCTGGAATATATCATAGCTAGATTTTGATGCCCTAGCAAAATTGTCACTGGCAATGCCTCCCCATTTCGGTCTGAGCCTATGGTCAAGTTCTGTGAGCAGTTCAAGATTTCACTGCTTCACTCTACTCCCTACTATCCTCAAGGAAACGGATTGGCAGAGTCCTCCAATAAAAGTCTGATCAAACTCATTAAGAAGCTACTGGAGGACAATAAAAGGGCCTGGGACTCAAAGCTGAAATTTGTTCTTTAGGCTGATCGGGTGACAACCAAGAAATCCCTGGGCATCTCACCTTTCCAACTAGTTTATGGAATAGAGGTCGTTTTCCCCACTCAGCTCACCTTATCTATGGCAAATTTCCTCCAGGACTTTAAAGGAGAACCTAACCATGTGGTCAGAAGGATTCATCAGATGGTGGAAGTTCAACAGATCAGAGAATAGGTCATGGATAGGGCCTACCATCATCAGCAGAAGATCAAGCAGGCTTTTGACAGAAAGAGAAAAAAGAAATAATTCGAGCAGGGTGATCTGGTGCTCAAATGGGATGCACCCAGGCAGGAAAAGGGAAAACACAGTAAATTTGATGCCCTCTGGTTCGGGCCTTTCAAGATCCTTGAAGTATTTTCAAACAACACTTACAGGTTGCAATATCTGAAAGGCAAAGAATTTTTCAATGGCCCAGTAAATGGGCATTTCTTAAAAAAATGTTTTCTATGAGCCTCAGTCGGCTCTTTTTGTTTTGTTTTGTAAATATTGTTTTTGTTTTCAGCCTAATAGATGACTCCATAGCCCAACAACAAAGGCACTGAATCTGCAAAGGAGTTCTTAGCGCATCACAGGGACGACTCTATCCCCCATGGAGCCAGATGTTAGCGATATTTCTTGTGAGGGGGTTAGAATGCAAAGGAATGGGTTAAAACCCACTTGTCCTAAGTTTGGAATTCTTGCGCGCCTGTGGTAAGCTACGAGCAAGTTTGGGCGACAGAAATTCGCGCGCCCAGATCAACAGTTCATATTGGATTTCGGCCCTCCCTGCCTTTCTACCTTTAGGCGGAAGGGGGGGGGTCCGGAATCGAAGGTGCATCTCTTCGACAGTCCTGATCGGAGTGCCCGGATCAATGATGCTCAGGGCTATTCCGGACCCCCCTGCCTTTCTACCTTTAAGCCAGGGGGGGGGGGGGGTCCAGAATTGGATGCGCATCTTCCCAACGGCCGAGATCCAAGCGCCCGGATCAACGGCGCTCGCATGATCCCATCCTCCTTAGCTGCTCCATGTATAACCAGCATGGGCCATTCCCCCGTTATGTCATCCTCTGGAGCCACCTTTCCCCACCTACCATGTGTCCAACTCCCCTCCACATCAGCCTCCCACTAAAATACTCCCATCATGTATTTTCTCCTGCCTCCTCTGCTTATATCCTTTTGCCACGTGTCTCCCCTGTAACCTATCCCCCCCCTCTCATCTCTTCATGTCGCGCCCTCATAGCTTTGGCGCCACTATTCCTGCCATGCACCCCATTCTTCGCGCTGGCCTCCACGTCTATTCGTCAGACCGTTCAGCTAATCCATGTGGCAGCATGAAGGGTTGTCCACGTCCCCGAGGTGTCGAGTTGACTGAATCATCCTCAATCCCAAGGAAGCAGTTATTGAAGTAGTTGGCGGTGGTTAAACATCGTCTCCACCATAATGGGAAAGTCCGGTGACGAATTAAAGGCACGTCGATTCGCCCATGGAGCTGTCAGAAGTCCGATTGCGTCCGTCGTTGGTGCATGATTATTCAAAGATTGTAGGCACAGATTGTCAGAAGCCATGCAGACACAATGTGTTTAATGCGACATCTCGGTTTTGTTGCTGTTATTATTTTGAGTATATGTAGGCGTTTTCGCCATTTTTGTATCTATCGATGGTAGAGAGAAGCTCCCGAATGTAAAGTTTCTATGACCATTCTGGTTTCCTGGTTATGCATCTGTGTTTGAGATTTCTTGTTTTATGACAAACAGTTTTCCTTTTCCATCGTTGTTTTCGTCTTATACCAGTGGTTTCATGATCAAATGCTTCGCATGGATTAGCACAGTTATGTTATGATAAATGATTTGTCGTTGCATTGTTGTTTTCTCTGGTTCCCTGCATTTGGGGGTAAGAAGATATTGCCTTTTGATGCTTTCTCTCACAGGCTGTTAGAAACCTGTTGTTTATAACAGTCCCCTGCACTCTTCTTATACAAGTTTTCCTCCTACTCACCCTCATTACAACTCACTGTTTGGAGTTTCTCTAAGACCTCACTCGCTCATACATGTATGGCCTAGTTTTAGAGTTGAGACGATATTGTTCTGAGTTTTTCTTCCATTCGATCACCCCTTTAAACAAATCGTGACATTAAACTGATGGGTGTCAGGCTCAGCTCCTGCAAGCAATCCGGGAGTGACTTCTGACGCCAACACTAGTATAAAATCTATGTGTACTCTGTGTATGATCCATTGATTAATTTATTGCTTAAGAATCTATATGCATTTCTTTACTTCACAGGTTTCAAACTTACATGTGGTATCAGAGCTCGTTTTTGGCTTCAGAGGGATGCCTTTGTTGCTGAGGGTTTGGCTCGGTCTTGATAGATCAAGTTTATCATGGGTCTGTGATAAACCTGGGTTTAGTGGGAGATTTTGAAATGGAGATTCGAGTAAATAAAGAGGAATGGTGATCCCATCTAGAATCGAGATAGAGAAGTTCAACAGTAAAAACTTTGAGTTATGGAAGCTCAAGATGGAGGACCTTCTTATAGACAAAGAACAATGGATCGCTATGGATCCTAGTACACAGCCTACTGGTACACCATATACAAGCACATAGGATACTGGTACAGAACCTACCAGTACACAAACTACTAGTACACCAGTTACTGGTATGTCGAGGGAAGATTGGGACATGTTGGACAGAAGAGCAAGGAGTACTATTCGACTATCCCTGGCAGATTCGGTGTTTTTGAATGTCTTTGGAGAATCTACAGCCAAGGAACTATGGCATAAGTTAAGGAATTTGTATCAATCAAAGTCCCTGGTAAACAAGTTGTTTCTTCGAAAGAAGCAGTATCATCTTAGGATGGAAGATGGAGATTCTGTGACAGAACATCTAAATGCCTTTAATACTCTGGTAAGTCAACTTGGATCTATTAATATTACGATTGCAGAAGAAGATAAGTGTATTACTTTTTTAAGTTCTTTTCCAAACTCTTGGGATAATCTAGTTGTAGCAATAGGTAGTACCACTCAATCTACATTGAAGTATGAATATGTAGGTGCATCCTTGTTATCTGAAGAGATGAGGTGAAAAAGCATGGATGGTCACAACACAGATGATTTATTTGTAAGAGGGTGTACCCAAAACAGGAACCCTGGTAATCCTTTGGGATGGAGATATAAATCTACAGGTGGATCTAAGTCTCCAATAAAATATTTTAGGAAATGTTGGAAGTGTGGTAAAACAGGGCATTATAACAAAGATTGCAAGTCTAAGAAGGTTGAAAAACCAAAGGGATCTAATAGTACCTCTTCCACGGAGGTGAAAAACTCCACTGAAGAAGGAGGTGATGTTTACCTAGCATATACAAGTACACATGCAGACCATGGTGTATGGTTGATCGAATCAGGTGCATCATACCATATGACTCCTCACAGGGAGTGGTTCTCTGAATATGAAAAATATGATGGTGGTGATGTATTCCTAGGAGATGAATCGACAGCAAAAATCTTGGGACGTGGAAGGGTTAAGTTGATGCTAAATGATGGAAGGATTAGAACTCTTCCTTGGGTTCTACACATTCCAAAACTAGCCAGGAGCCTAATATCTGTAAGCAAGTTGAGTGATGCAGGAGTGAAAACTGTATTTGAAAAGAACACTTGCAAGATGGTACGAGGAGCAATGGTGTTGATGAGGGGAGTTCATTGTGGA
>ML810548.1:197338-220875 GCA_009831015.1 Picea engelmannii | reverse complement strand
ATTTATTTTCTTAGAAAGAAATCTGAGGTATTTGATAAATTTAAAGAGTTTAAGGCTCTGGTAGAAAATCAGATAGAGAAGAAAATAAAGGTATTGAGAACAGATAATGGTGGAGAATTCTACGGAAATGAATTCGAAGAATTATGTAAGAAGTGTGGTATAGAAAGGAAGAAGACTACTCCATACACTCCTCAGTAGAATGGAGTTGCAGAAAGGATGAATAGGACACTGATGGAAAAAGTAAGGAGCATGCTCAGCGGTGCCAGGTTAGGACAATAATTCTAGGCAGAGGCAGTGAGTACAACATGTTACCTGATCAATCGATCACCTTCATCCGTGTTGGATGATACAACTCCACACGAGGTATGGTCTGGAAAGAAACCCTCTCTTCAACATCTTAGAGTGTTTGGTTGTGATGCTTATGTACATGTTCCAAAGGAAAATAGGAGTAAGCTAGATAATAAAGTTGAAAATTGTATCTTTATTGGTTATAAAGATGGTGTGAAAGGTTATAAGCTTTGGAACCCAGAAACCAAGAAAAATATTTACAGTCGAGATGTTGTTTTTAGAGAGGTTAAAGATGTGTCCAAATAGGAATTCCCACCAACGCAAGATGAACCTGAGAAAATAGAGCTTGAGTTGGATGATGAAAAATATGAATCATCTGAAGAAGCGGAAGTAGAGGAAGCAGAAGAAGAAGAAGAAGAAGAACCTCATACCCCAGTATTGAGGATATCAGTGAGAGATAAAAGGTAACCAGAAAGGTATAGTCCACCTGATTTTCGTTCCAATTTTGCTTTATCTATTACTGATGATGATCCTAGAACTATCAGGGAAGCAGTGAATTCAGAGGATAGTAAACTCTGGAAGAAGGCCATGGTTGAAGAAATGGATGCCTTGGATAAGAATGAGGCATGGGATATAGTTGAGCTTCTAGCTGGAAGAAAATTGGTTGGTAGCAAATGGTTGTTCAAGAAGAAGTTTAATGCATAAGGTAAAGTGGAGAAATACAAAGCTCGGTTAGTAGAAAAAGGTTATTCCCAGGTAGAGGGAATTGACTTTGGTGAGATTTTTTCTCCTGATACTAAGTTAACTTCTATTAGATTTCTTTTATCTATCGTTGCTACTTTTGATCTTGAAGTGGAAAAAATGGATGTGAAGACAACATTCCTACATGGGGATCTGGAAGAAGAAATCTACATGAAGCAGCCAGAAGGCTTTGTAGTGAAGGGAAAGAAAGAGCTATTCTGTAAGCTAAAGAAGTCACTATATGGTCTGAAGCAATCACCTAGGATGTGGTACCAAAATTTTGACACATACATCCTTGGATTGGGATTTGTAAGAAGCAGGGATGATCACTGTGTATATTCCAAGCAGGTTGGAAATCACTTCATTTATGTAGTGTTGTATGTTGATGACATGTTGTTGGTAGGAAATAACATGGATGTTATCAAGAAGGTGAAATCGCAGCTATCCTCCAAATTTGACATGAAGGATCTCAGTGTTGCTAACTTCATTCTGGGAATGGAGATTAAAAGTGATCGTGCAAACAGGAAACTCTGGTTGAATCAAAGAAAATATGTTGAAACGATATTGCAGAGGTTTAATATGCATGGAAGTAAACCAGACAAGGTTCCTATTCCTATAGGTGTAAAGTTATCTGTAGATCAGTGTTCCAAGACACAAGAAGAAGAAGAGGACATGTCCCATGTTCCATATGCCAGTGCAGTTGGCATTTTGATGTATGTAATCGTTTGTACTAGACCATACATTGCACATGCAGTGGGAGTTTTGAGCAGGTATATGTCAAAACCAAGGAAGGAGCATTGGATAGCAGTAAAGAGGGTCTTCAGGTATCTTCGTGGCACCACCAGTTATGGATTGTGCTACCAAGGAAGACCAGGACTAGATAGAGTGGTGGACATACATGGCTTTGTTGATATAGACTAGGCTGGAGATTTGTATCGCAGAAGATCTACAAGTGGGTATGTGTTTAACCTATTTGGAGGAGAAATCAGTTGGATGAGCAAAAGACAAGCTGTAGTGGCACTGTCAACTACAAAAGCTGAATACATGGCATCCACTCATGCAAGCAAGGAAGCAGTATGGTTACAAAGATTGTGTTCAGGTATTGGGTTGGTACAACAAGCAGTGAGATTAGACTGTCACAGTCAGAGTGCAATATTCCTGGAAAAGAACCCAGCTTATCATTCGAAGACAAATCATATTGATGTTCAGTATCACTTTTTGAGAGACACGGTTGAGGAAAAGAAGGTGTTGTTGGAAAAGGTTGACACTTTGAAGAATGCTACAGATTCATTGACAAAGTATTTGAGCACAGAAAAGTTATCCTGGTGTAGAGTAACAATGGGCATTGTTGCACTGGATTGTTGACTATATAATCCCCTGGACCCCTAGATGCAAATAAAACAACAAGTGGGAGAGTGTTGGGTATGTGTTATATTCTTTGCATGTGTGTGTGTGTGGGTGCGTTAGATACGACAACTGCATCTGACGATCCCTTCACCTAGAGCTCTTTCATGTGTGCCAAGCACTTTCCTGGGGGGTCCCAGGGGGGTCAGGTATGCCCCCCCTAGTTACACATAGCGTTAGGCAATGGGCGGTAGGCCTGGGCAGCGGCCTAAATTTTTTTTTTGGGCGGTTTTTGCTATTTTTAGCAGATTTGTAAATTAATCCGGGATTAGGGGATTAGGGTTTTGGCATCTATGGAATACCTAAAAACATTGTGTATATTGTATGGCGAATGGTTAAATTCGATATAATGAAAATAAGAAAGGTTTTCCCAGTTGAGGGTTTTCGATATAAAATCTCTGTGTACTCTGTGAATGAGCCATTGATTAATTTATTGCTTAAGAATCTATATGCATTTCTTTACTTCACAGGTTTAAAACTTACAGTTGGAAAAGGTTCTTGGTATAGGTTGTTACAGGTTGATTACAGGTTGATTGGTACATGTTTACAATAGTCTATCTTACACGGATAGTCTGACAGTGGTTCCATCATTCTACTTCTACATCAGGGTGGTTGGACGGGGCAAGGGAAGGTGTTTATAGCTAGATAATTGGGGAGTTGTAGCTTCCCTTAGGTTGTATCCTGAGAAACTAGGGGTTTGGAGCCTCCTTCCAGTTGCAACTGGAAAAAAAAGGAAGTTGGTGCTTCCAATGAATGTAATTCTTCAAGACATATAAGAAAAATCATTTCTTGGTTTTCTCCCACTTTGGATTTCCATGTAAAAACACTGGTGTACTGTGTATGTGTATGATTTCTCATTTGTTCATTGTTTATTTACTCTGCAATTATTGGATGATAATGCTGCACTGATATAACACTTGCATTGTATGGTTGAAAAGGTTTAAATTTATCTATTACTAATCCNCCCCCCCACCCCCTCCGCGTCTCAGTAATCCAACAATTGGAATCAGAGAAGGTTCCTTCATGAAACATTTTAACCAATGGAATGAGATCATGGATTATTCTGAGAATGGAGTACCATTGTTTAAGGGTCAAAATGCTTTAAATTATGAGCTATGGAGTGGAAGGCCGAAAGTATTTTTACAGGCACAAGGGTATTATATTTGGCTATCACTCGTTAAAGGATATGATAGTTCAAAAAGGGAAAAGACTGCAGCCAATAAGGAATTGAATAAGAATAACAAATTGAGAATAGATTTCATCTGGGAAGGATTATCTAATCCAGTAAGAGAAAAGGTTGGTAAATTTTCATCAGCCAAAGAACTTTGGGATAAGTTACATGACATATTATTCACCCATCACAGATTTAGAAAATGCCAAAGAAGATGCAAGTACATATCAAGAAGAAATATGTTCACCATGTCAAACATATTCAGAAGATGAAGAGTATATAATCAACAAAGGTATGTTGTTTTTCTTTAATTGTGAAAAACATGGACATCTTGAAATAGAATGCCATGAAGGAAATGAGACAAAAAAACAAATTGAAAATGAAGACAATTATGAGGCAGAATTGATTAGTGCTTTAGATGAACTAAGAGAAGAAAACAAGTCACTCAAGAAATAATTGATGAAACAAAAGGAAAGTGTTCACATTTTTTAAGAAGCCCAATAGGTCATAGAGAACTTAATAACTTATCTAGAAGAAGCCAGAAAGATCAAAGAAAATCTTGAATATCAAAAGCAGTGTTTGGAAGCCAACATAGAAGCATAGAAGGAAGAAGCAAAAATGAGAGAGAAGCTATTGACAGATCATCTTGAGGAAAGAAATAATGATATAAACCAGATTGAGTGAGATTTTTGTCAAGAAGAGAAAGTACTTGAAGACGAAATAATCACATTAAAAATTCATCTTGAAGAAGTGAAGTGAACATAAGAAGTCATGAAGTCTCGGATATTAAATAAAGAAGAAGAGGTTGAGAAGCTTGAAGAATATGTTGTCACATTGAGAAGTAAAATCATCAAGTTCAAACAGAACGTTGAAGAGACAGAAAAATCCACATCAGTTACAGAAAATGAAGAGAAGCACTCTAGGTTGCTAGAAAAGAAGAATAAAGAAAATAGAAAGAGTTATGCAGAAGTACTCAAAGGAAGGAATCATGGTTAGCCAGAGTCTAAGAAAACAAATGAAGATACATCTTCAAGAAGACCATCTGTGTTCAAGATACAAAGAATATTTAATCGTGATCATGATCAGTCAAGGTAGAAATTTAGAAGGACTACACCACAAAGAAGATCATTCACTTCCAGGTATGCAAATTTCTTTTATGGTCATTGTTTTTATTATACTAATTTTGGACATAAGGTTGCAGATTGCAGGGATTATAAAAGAAATGTTCAAGCAAGAAGTGCCTATGTGGATGCATGTAACATTGAGTGTTACAAATGTCATAACTATGGACACATAGCCAGTGATTGTAGAAGCATGATCGATAGTTCCATGAAAGAGAACATTGATATCAGATATAAGAAAGTATGGATAAGAAAACAGGAAGAACAGGTGAACAAATACCAAGTACCAGAGATCGCAAGATTGGCAATAAAATGAGATGAAGAAAATTCTACAGAGAAAAAGAAATATGTCAGATACAGAAAGGTTTGGAAAATAACTAAAAGAAAATAAGGACAAGTAAATAAGGAACAAGTTCAAGAGATTGTAATTTCAAGCATTATAGTGAAAGATGAATCCACAGACAGAAAGAAAGAAGTCAGAGCTCAGAGAGATAATGAATCTACCAATGAAGATGATGATGAATACACATTAGAGCAGGAATTGTTCTAAGCCACATTGCTTAGAGACTCCCAAGTAATATGAATATTAGACATGGGGAGTCTATGTGATAGTTTTGATAGACCAAAGAACCATCCTTCGAGCATCCTGCAGAGTTTGAGAAGACAGATTCAAAGCAGTCAGTTAGTTGAAGTACAATTTGATAGATTAATCAAGACTTCATGATAGTATAATGATAAATGGGTCAGCATTATGGACAGTTGTGCAAGTAGAGTCTTGGACAGTATGGACAGAGATGGAGTCATAAGAACACTTAGCATGTTTGGACAAATATATGATAGTGGACGAGAGCATGGATTCATATATTGGTTCAGAGACAAAGTAACATTATCATAATGGATGATAATTACATAGGAAATGGATCAAAAAATGATAATGGATTCCAAATTGATAGATATATTTTGGATACGTGAAGTGCATACAACAATTCACATTAAAAACAAAGTAATTCTCAGAAACAACAATGACAAAAATCCCTACGAACTATGGAAAGGAAGTGTAGAAAACAACCTCTACATCAAGAAATTTGCAAAGGATATGCAGAATGAATTTAAAATGTCAATACTTGGAGAACTATCCCTCCTTCTAGGTCTTCAGATACATCAAAGCAACCAAGGAATTTTTATTTCTCAAACTAGGTATATCATAGAAATGCTAAAGAGGTTCGGAATGGAAGATTGAAAACCAATTACCACTCTTATGCAAACAATTTTCAAGTTGAGAAAAGATGATGATTCAAAGTCTATAGACCATAGGAAATACAAGTCAATGACTAGTAGCTTACTATATGTGAAAAGATCCAGACCAGATGTAAAGAAGGAAGTTGTACATGTGGCATGATTTCAAGAAACACCAAATGAATCACATGTATTAGCAGTGAAGAATATTTTTATATATCTCAAAGGAAAAGAAGAGTTTTGATTATGGTATCCAAAAGGAAAGGATCTATCAGTTATTTCCTACATAGATGTAGATTGGGTAGGTTGCATTGATGACCGACGAAGCACCAATGGAGCAATGTTTTACTTGGGTGAGTGTTTAGTATCTTGGCTAAGAAAGAAACAATCATCGATATCCTTATATACAACTGAGGCAGATTATATTGCAGTAGCAGCATGTTGTACACAGGTTCTATGGATGAAACAAACTTTGACAGATATATAGGTTGAGTATGATGAGCCCATTCCAATCCATTGTGATAATACAATCTCCATCAGTATCTCAAAGAACTCGGTGATGCAGTCCAAGATGAAGCGCATTCCAATCAAGTATCACTTTCCATGGGAACAAGTTGCAGAGAAGAACCTCAGAGTTGAATATGTGGGAACAAAAGAAAAAGTGGCAGACATCTTTACAAAACCTCTTCTAAGAGAATTTGTTGGCCCTTGACCATGGTTTGAGGATCCTTGGTCAGGTTTGACCTATTTTTGGGACTCCGACAGGCTGTCAAAGGCAGAGCGCAAGACGAAGCAGAGATCATGGTATATTGTCCCCTTTTTAGGGATTTTTGGGTTTTGGGCTTATGTAACAGGTATGGGAATGTCGGCCCATGGGTTTACCCATGCTTAGGCCTATTTTGTAATGTATAAATAACTAGTTAGGCGAAGTAAGTAGGGACCTAGAAGTTTGATCTGTTTGATCGAAAGTGCTAAGTTCTGAGTAGAGATTGCTTTTTTGCATACTGTATGAGGCTTGCAGAGCTCAGTGCAAGCGAGTGTAAGAGATTGAGAAGAGGCTTAGTGCTATAACCTAGCCCGGGGAAGTAGGATATAGCAAGCTGCGTAGATCTCCTGTCCTCTGCGGAGTAGGGTTTTTTTGGATCTGTGCATGTAACTGATTGAATAAGATAATAAAGAAGATGAAGAGTTGGTGGACGTAGCCCCAGGGTGGGGGTGAACCACATACATGTTGTGTTTCTTTTCTTTGTGGAATGTATTGAAGTGTTTACATGTTACCTTTATTAGTTCTTCGATATAGATTAATGGTAGATAGATATGTTAATGTTATGTGCTTAATATTATGGATGAATACTAGATTTGGCCTATGTGAATGTTCTTAGTGCTTGAATATAGTAGATCTGGTTGAATACTGCAATGCTCTGTAATTAGGGTTTAACTACGTTTTAAACTAAGACTGGATATTGGTGAACTATAACTGCTAAGTGCCTTGTTAAGGTGTTACAACCACAGATCTGTGTCCCATCTAAGGATGCATACACTGGAGTCCTGCAACCACCCCTGCCTATACCTCAGGTGAGACTTCATTTGATTCACAGGTGTTGCCGAAAGGGTTGGTAGTTAGGGTTTTGTTGGTGTATTGTTGTAGCGTTGAACCCTGGGTCTACCCCTATGCCAACAAATGGCTTTGTTTCCAGGACTGAAACTGTGATTGTTGGGAACTAAGGAAAGAGAAGATTTGTGCAAAGATCTGACCTGAAATTGTGAAATCTCTATGCATAGATTTGTCACTCTAGTGCGTAGTATTCTACTCGATCTATGAAGCTATGTGCTAAGAAAAGAATTCAGATCTGAAGAAAAGAGGTAAGATCTGAACGCTTTGTTCTCTGAGAAAGGTAAAAGTGAGATTTTTTTCTTAAAGAGGTAAGATCTATAAGATTTTTTCTTTGTTAAAAGTAAGATAAGTGGAAATTTTTGTTTCAAAAGTATGGATCTAGGTATGTTTGATAAGATTTGTCCTAGATTGAAAACTAGGGCACTGATAGATGAAAGAAGATTTGATATGAGTAGATCTGATAAGAATAGTGAAAGATATGTTATACCTATGCATAGAGAGAATGTTTGGACTAACAACTGGATGAAGAATCCTAGAAATAATTTGTTGCAAGTTAGATACCATGATCCTAGTGCACAGTACAGGAAAGGTTGGGGATCATTTAAAAGAAAATGAAAATTAACCCTTTGTTATAGTTGCAGAAGACTAGGACATCTGGCTAAATAATTCCCTGGTAGAAGATCTAGTTGTCTTTGTTGTAGAGCTATGGACCATGAAGTATTGGATTTCCCTAAAATGATTTCTAAGGTTGAAATAATGAATATGAACCAAGAAATCCCTAAGGAAGATCCAAAAACTGAGCTTATGGTAGAACCCCAGAAAGAAACAAGGAAAGTATTGGTATAGATGAAAGAAACCCTGAATGACCACCAACATATCATCTTATCATAGATCTTCAAAGAAAAAGAGTGCATTGAAGCAAGAATAGGAGACTTCCACATTGACTGTGTTCTGGATGAAGAAACACAGGTGAATATTATGACAGAAATAACTTGGGAAACTTTAGGAAAGCCTTTTATGATTCCTTCATTGGGAGGAATAGGATTATTCAAAGGAAAAATGATAACCCTATGTTGAATACTTACCTAGATATCTATGAGTGCTCATGGAACTTCGACATAAGGAGATTTTGAGGTTGTTAAATTTATTGAGAACAACGCCCCATTTTATATGTTACTAGGAAAACCTTGGATTGAAAGAGAATAGGCCAGAAGGAAGGAAGAAGAAGTCTTAGAGCAGAAGAAGCAAGAGTTGAAATATTTCATAACTAGGAGGATCGCACAGCTGATTGAAGAACAAGAGAACAGATTGAAGCTACTTAGGACCAATGACTTGGATGTTGAAGTTGAAATAACACAAGAAGACTCGCAAAAGATTGAAATACCTACCCCATATTGAATCTCAACAGTGCGAAGTTACTATGCCAAAAGAAGACAAGAATCAGAATGGAAAAAGGAATACTGAGACGAAGCTCACTGGAAATAAGGATAGAAAAATAAGTAAGAAGAGAACTAATATCGAAAAGTTACAGAAGGGTCCAGAGGGAACTTCGTAGAGGGAAAATTTGCAAAATTGGAACCTCGTCAAGATATCAGAACAACGTCACATGGCACTTCTCCATAGAGAATCAATATAGCCGTTGGGAATAGTATAACCATTAGATTGACGCCTCAAATGGGTAGCAAGGAATTTATGGTCAGACAACTCGCCATCAGACCGTTGAGACCACGTCATAACGGACAAAACTAAGTTAATAGAGCCATCTCACCCGTTGGAGAGATCCATTGCCGAGTTATCTACTTATTCCATCGAGCATTTCACCGAGAACACTTTTTCCAACCCTGATTATCTAAGCCCATAGATTACCTGATTTCACACAGTGATAATTGCACTATCACCATCCATCCTGTTGCATTGAGTAGTTACTCTTCAAACCTGAGATATTCAACCACGAGCGTGCATGCCGGAGGAGCTTAGCATTGCAAAGAAAATTTTCAAAGAATTTCTCATTGACCTCATGACTGAAAGAGTAATGTATGAAAGAGTAATGTCTGCAAGTACTCAAGTGTCGTCAACGAGAGGAGTGCAATCCTCTCCGTCATCTGCTCATGGATCCAAGCCATCGCAACCAACAATAGAGAAGAGAACCAAGCACAAAGATGACCTAGAAAATGCAAATCTAATCCCAACCATATTGCTCGATTACATCCCGCCTCTAGCTGGAGTGGTGAGTCAAGATAGTGTGCCAAGATATTTTGAGTACACCATGGTTACTGCATACCTCCCGAAGGGGATACGTGCATTAAGAGAACAGTAGGACAAGATCACAGTGTTGAAGTTCAACAAATTCAACCTCGAAGATCGAAAGAACCATAGCATGCTCGCCCCGTACAAATACTTGAATAGGACGAAGGAGAAGAATTTGAATATAATCCCTCATCCATGGACGATGAACCTCGCGCATTCCACCTTGCTGAATGTAATGAAAATCCCACACTTCAAAAGGCACCAAGAAGTTAACGCCTGTGTCAAGCTACTACTTTCATGTTACCATGGCGGCTACTTATGGCTAGACCGTTGTATCAGAGTCGATATGACGTTGATCCATAGGATCACAAGATTGAGTATGAAAGGACCTTATCCACGAGACTTCTATCTAGGAAAGGCCACAGATCGCGCACTAGCACAGAAGATCAAGGATACATACGACAATGTTGAGAAGGGGACGCGAGGCTACAAGGTAGCTTCCATCCAGAATGGCACAATCTGCCTAAAATTCCAATTAATCATAGGAAATCTAGTACGGAAGAACCAGCCCACACAACTACAACAAAGAATAGCAGACTTAGAGATCCGCACAGTGCCCGACACTTCACACGATGTAAAGGATCAAAGAGATGAAACTGCTTGAGGCAGAGTTGAGAGACTAAATTCCCTTTCCATGGAATGCAAGCAATTGAGTGATTGCAGTGCCTAGACCTATGAGAAACTCACTCAAAATATAGAACTGAAGGCACTGGAGTCGCAGATCCAAGAGGCGAAGTATCAAGAGGAAATAATACAAGCGCAGTTGAAGCTCCTGTCAGCTATTGAAAGGATGAAGTGATCCCAAGAGCAGTGAACTGCCCAACAACAGCTCCAAACCATTCAAAGCAGAGTCATGGAAGTGACTCAAAGACTCCAATATGTACAGGACGTGACTTACCAACTATTCATAGAGATCAAAGGCCGAGGAGCAGAACTAGAGCAAGTCGTCACTGCAACTAAACAACGCCTAGAGGAACCTGTCAACGAATCAATCATACAAGAGTTCATTGAACATGATACCATGGCACAACAACAAGTTGAAGAAGCTCAAGCCAAGCTCGAGGCTTTTGAAATTGAGCTACCCAGATCAGAGTGACTCGGGACAAGTCACAGGTGAGTTTTGGGGGCCTGTTGGCCCTTGACCAAGTTTTAAGGATCCTTGGTTAGGTTTGACCTATTTTTGGGAATTCGACAAGCTGTCAAAGGCGGAGCGCAAGAAGAAGCAGAGATCGCGGATCTTGGCCCCTTTTTAGGGATTTTTGGGTTTTTGGATTATGTAACAGGTATGGTAATGTTAGCCCATGGGTTTACCCATGCTTAGGCCTATTTTGTAATGTATAAATAAGTAGCTAGGTGAAGTAAGTAGGGACCTACAAGTTTGATCTGTGTGATCAAAAGTGCTAAGTGTTGAGTAGAGATTTCTTATGTGCATATTGTATGAGGCTTTCAAAGCTCAGTGCAAGCGAGTGTAAGAGATTGAGAAGAGGCTTAGTACTGTAACCTAGCCCGGGGAAGGAGGATCTAGCGAGGTGCACAGATTTACTGTCCTCTATGGAGTAGGGTTTTTGTGGCTTTGTGCATGTAACTGAAGTGTTAACATGTTGGTGGACGTAGCCCCAGGCTGGGGATGAACCACGTACATGTTGTGTTTCTCTACTTTGTGCAATGTATTGAAGTGTTAACATGTTACCTTGCTTAGTGCTTCAATATAGATGAATGGTAGATAGATATGTTAATGCTATGTACTTAATAGTATGAATGAATACTATATCTGGCCTATGTGGATGTGCTTAGTTCTTGAATATAGTAGATCTGGTTGAATACTGCAATGCTTTGTAATTACGGTTTAACTGCACTATAAACTAAGACTAGATATTGGTGAACTATAACTACTAAGTGCCTTGTTAATGTGTTACAGTCCCATATCTATGTCCCAGCTAAGGTTGCAGACACCAGAGTGTTGCAACCACCCCTTCCTCTACCTGAGGTGAGACTTCATCTACTTCACAGGTGTTGCCAAAAGGGCTGGTAGTTAGGGTTTTGTTGGTGCGTTATTGTAGCATTAAACCTTGGGTCTTCCCCTGTGCCAACAGAAGCCTTTGAGTATCTTCACCAGAGACTCAGAGTAATTTCCACTCCAAAATGAATGATTTTGAATGCTTATCTTATATGTCTTATATATACACGAGGAAGCACCATAAATATGACAGTTTAGGTTGGGAGATTAGTTTCAGGAAGAGTTCACTGAGGCGGAGTATCCACATAGATAGTCCAGTTAGGGGGAGCTGCCCCAGATGGAAAGATACATTTTCCATTGATGAAAAAGGGGGAGAGATTTATCATATGCATGCTTAGATAAAGATAATAGAGGCATGTTTCTAGGGGGAGCGATTGTCACAAGGGAAGAATGAGCAATATGAATTCAATGTTACATCAAAGTGATACCCTCTATAAAAAAAGGATGTATTATTCATATGAAGGGAGAGAGAGTAATCAAAGGCTTATAAACACAAAGAAAAATAAAATGCATGTAGATAGGGGGAGAAGCCCCAAGGAGAGTTTACTTAGGGGGAGAAACCCCAAAGGGAGATACCCTTTTCCATTGATGTCAAAGGGGGAGAGATAGAAACATTGATGAGGAGTATAAGCATGAATGTTATCATGACTAAGTGTTTCAATCAATGCCAAAAGGGGGATATTGTCAGACAGTTGTATTAGGTTGATGGACATTTGTTATGTATTTTTGGTTTTCATTGATGTCAACCATTGGAGAGTGATATTGTAGATTTATTTCAACCGTTATTGATTGATTTCAACCCTCAGAGAAAGTTCAGAAGAGAATTCTGGTAGCACAAAGGTTTGGGTAATGGACCCAAGGTTGTTTCATGTATAATGGTATGAGTTTTAATATATTTGAAGGTAATACTATTCTATATGTATATTACATGTCATTCCATTTATGTTGGCATGTGGAACATCACATAACTCCTCACGGTTAGAGAGTTATGGTCATGAGAAGTTGGAGAACCCAGGTTTGGGTAATGGACCCAAGTTTGTTTGATGGATAATGGTATGCTTTTTTATATATTTGTAGGTAAGACTATTCTATATGGATAGTACATTTCATTCCATTTGCGGTGGTATGTGGAATGTCACATAACTCCTCATGGTTAGAGATTTATGGCCATGTGAAGTTGGATAACCCTCACGAGTCATCTAAAAGCCCCAAAAAGTGAAAGTGTTTGCAAAAGAAAGTATTTAAATAATAAAGTTAATGGATAAATACATAAAATAAGGAAATTGGGATGCTACATGAAATTATAAATAAGAGGCAAGGCTCTCTCATTTAATCAAACTTGAATATCATTGAATATCTATTTTTGTGAATGGTTATTTGGGAAGGTATTACTGATAGGGAAAAATTGCAACAGAAAAAGTGTGGTAGGAAAAGTGCGACAGAAAACGTGCGGAAAAACAATCATGGCAGAAAAAGTGTAGCAAAAAAAGTGCGGCATAAAAAGCGTGACAAAAAAATCACGGCAGAAAAATTGCAGCAGAAAAAGTGTGGCAGAAAAATCACGGCATAAAAATCACAATAGTAACATGGTTGGGGTCTATTTATGAGAGATATGGAACATCTTGTTTCAGGTATGTTTTGTGAGCTAGGGTTTATCTCTTGAGATGGTATTGGATGTTCAGTATTGCTGCATATATCAGATTTGTTGAGGGATATAATTGGTATTTTTTTGTTGGTATTTGGCATATGGGTATTGGTCTTTTGGTTGTGATGTGTTGCTGAAGTTGTTGGTTTAGCTTGAGGCTACATAACAGTGAGGTTGTGGCACATGGTTTGATGTAAGGGTTTATGGTATTTGGTTATAGATAGTGTGATGTATTTCTAGAGAACTTTTGATGGTTATATTGGTATATGTACTTGGTGTATAGTTGAGGTACATGGTTGAGACACGTAGTTGATGAGTTGACACATACATGAGGTGTATACTTGATGATGTTGGTACATATTGATGAGTCATAGTTGATGTGTATTTTATGCATGGTTGATGCAGTCGTTGATGGTACAAGTTGGTGCATGGTAGATGCACTTGTTTATGATACAGGTTGATTACAGGTTGTTTGGACAGGTTATTGTGACAGGGTATTTGTACAAGTTTTGTGCATGGTTGATGCATTTGTTTATGGTACAAGTTGAGATATAGGTTTATGTATGGTACATTTTGGCACATGTTATTGGTACAGGTTGTTATAGGTTGATTACAACTTTATTGGTACATGTTTACAATAACATATCTCACATTGATAGCGTGACAGTGGTTCCATCATTCTACTTATACATCAGGGTGGTTGGACGGGGCAAGGACAAGTGGTTGTAGCCACCTTCCGGTTGTAGCCGAAGAACATAGGGGGTTGTAGCCTCCTTCTGGTTGTAGCCATAGAATTAGGGAGTTGGAGCTTCCCTCGGGTTGTATCCTGAGAAACTAGGGGGTTGGATCCTCCTTCCAGTTGCAGCTGGAAAACAAAGGAAGTTGGTGCTTCCAATGAATGTAATTCTTCAAGACATATAAGAAAAAACATTCAGTGGTTTTCTCTTGCTTTGGGTTTCCCCGTAAAAACACTGGTGTACTTTGTATGTGTATGATTTCTCATTTTTTCATTGTTTATTTACTCTGCAATTATTGGATGATAATGCTACATTGATATAACACTTGCATTATATGGTTGAAAAGGTTTAAATTTCTCTATTACTGATTCACCCCCCCTCTCAATAATACAACACTTACTTCCTTGTACAGTGTCTGATGTTCTCCACCAAACATAGGTATGGTAGCATAATTGAGATCCATTTGCAATGTGCCTCCTACTTTGTTATCCCATGACCTTGACAGAAGCATCCCAAATTTAGGAGGTATGTCATCCACAATAACATCCAACACCACACTTTTCATAGGTAACTGAGATAAAGTAACAACCATGTCTTTAATGACCCCCAAACATTTAACTTTCTTGGAGTCAAATGAAAATAGGTCTAGATAAGGCTTAGTGATGTCTAAACCTAATTCATCCATTACCACTTTTGGCATGACATTGTGTGAAGCTCCTAAATCCATTAAAAAATTATGCAATGTTTTGTCATGAATGTTCAGAGATATGTAGAAAGGAGGAAAGCATCAGACATGTCTTCAATATGAGGTTCAATGGTTATAGTAGGTTTTTCATCCTCAAGATTGATAGTATCTAAAAAAGTGACATGAGTAGGGAGATGCAATGCTTTGAGAACATATTTTCTAAAAGGATCTATTTTCATCAATTATATTAGAGGTATGGGGATTTTAATCTTATTAATTTCATTTTCCAAACTGAAAGAAGAAACATGCTTCTCATTTTCCTTTACATCTGTAGTACTAACCTTGATAGGTTTCTTTGGTTGCTAATCAGTTTTAACCCCTGAACTTTCTTTACTGACTCCTTATTTAACTGGAGCATTATATTTCTTGTTTGAAACAAGTATATCCACTTTGGGTATGATTGATTTGGAACTAAGATCATATTTTTTCCTTTCAGGTTCTTTCTGGATAATTTCATCAGCATCCCCTTCTTTAGACTAATTTAGTATAAGAGCATATTCATAATATTGTTGTGTCAAATTAGTAGGAGACAATTATGTATCATTTAAATTCACTGTAGGATCATCTTCAATGTCATCCACTTCTTCCACTGCATTATTTTGAATAGGAGGAAACAATTTATGATCTTCTTGATTTATCCTTTCTCTGGGTAAGATTAGAGGTGCATTGTTAGGCCTCCTAAACTAGTTAGGATTTTGTATCCACCTTCCTATGTAGGTCTGCTAGGTTGTGTTGTTTTCATATTCAACCTAGCCATTTCAGATATCAAGTTTTTCAATATTTTGTACATTTCATCCATCTTAGAATCAGATGGTGTATGAGAAGAAGAAGGAGGTTCTTATTTCTATTTTTTTCCCATCTCTATCACCCCCGGATTTCAACTTCTCTGCTGATAGTGTGTTGGATTCTACTTCAATGGTTGCTTCCTGCATCAGAATCAAAGTATCAAACCTCCTTTCTCTTAACAACAGAGAAAACTCAGCATCAAAGGCATTGGAAAAAGTAATTTTGGATGATTATTCTGTGGGCTTAATTTCATCTGGAATTTTACTATACATTTTATTAAACCTTTTAGTAAAATCAGATATATATTCTCCTTGTTTTCTTTTCAAAGCACCAAATTTAGTGATGTAAGATAAGTAGTCTTTCTTATCCCCCCAGTTCCTTAAAAATGTATCATCTAGTTCATCAATATCAACAATTGAATTGGGAGGTAGGCTTCTAAGACATTTCCTTTCCTTGCCATCTAAACTTTGCACAAAAAGTCTCATCCAAACATCTGCATGCTCCACATTAAAATTATCTACAAAACTGTAGAATGAATTTGGGTGTTCTTCAACAATGAATTCTCCCTCTCCATTGAATATTGGTAAATACTTCATGTAATCACTAGGTGGGAAAGCATACAGGACTTGTGGCAGGTTTAGTGGTGCATATTTGGCTGCAACAATTGCATCCATTCTACTTACAACCATATTTACCACAATTGGTGTTTGGACTATAGGAGTGAGAAGAACTAGTGATGTAGAAATAGAGATAGTTCCTTGAGTGGAGGAACTTAACTGAACTGAGATAAGTCTTTGATCTTCAGACAATAGAGGTTTCTTTTCTAGACCAAAGTAAGTTGAAGGTTCCAGAAAAAAAGAGGATTTTCAAAGGAATAATAACATGGTATGTTCTCTTCAGAAGAAAAGGACTGAGGTGATGATGAGAGTGTATCTGGTTCTCTTTTAATGTCTTTGGTAAAATCTTTCAAAGCTTCAACTACATATAAATTATTTGTTTTTTTCATTTTCAATGAGCTCAACAAACAATTTCCATTGATTTAAATTCAGTTATGAGATAGTTGAAGGAAAAGAAACAGTAACAGGATCAACAATAGGATTTGTTTCACTCTCAGGAATCACTTTTCAATTGGTGTGAGTTTGATAGTTTTAGAAGACTCTCCTTGAGTATTAGTAGAAGACAATTTTTCTTTTGAAAGAGAGGATTTTCCAGGAGTGATTTTAGGTTTTCTCAATAGATTTTCAGGGTCTGGCACTGCTGCAACAGGCTTGGGATCTGGGTTTTTCCTGGTTGCTTCTTTATTTGTAGAGGATGAGGAAGTTGGAGGAACTTTAGGTCCTTTTCTTTCTATTTTAGTAGCTATAATTACCACAGAGGAGTCACCAGATGAAAAATACATAGTCTCGTGTAAATTTCCAAAATCTTGTCCACCATCAAGATTTGAATATGATCTTGTCGTTCTCCAAGGGAAAATATATTCATTTATTCGTCCCCGAAAATGGTGCCAAAAGATGTTAGTCCCTAAAGTTGCACTTGACTATGAGAGGGAAATCTAGGGCATCATCAGGTTATTGCAATGGTGTTTTAAGGGTTTTATGAATAGGTTTTTAGAAAGTGGTTGAAAGCTAGTTCAAGGATTCAAATAAACATATAACTCAATGTAAAATTCAGAAAACATCCCATTGATTTAGTAAATGGTATTCACATTAATAGATCAGACAATAATGTAAATAAAGAAGGGAATATGTGAGAGTATCTAGTTTGTCAACTCCATATACATTTCTTATTTCAAAATATCATTGAGAAACAATAACATATAGTTGAAGACAATCTTGATAATAAACAAAAACAACAAAATTTTCATTGTATTACTTAAAATCAAGAAATCAAATGCATTGCAACAGAATAAACGAATTCAAGTAAGAAAAGAAATAGAATAAGATATGAAAGAGGATCTGACCATAAACATGCATTTTCCATTTAGGATCAATATGGAATATAAATTGTCTTACAATGGATTTTACAAAAAGGTCCCTGAATGCCCAACTTATCGACCTTCATTCAATCTTTCTTGTGTGTATTTAAATTACACAGAGTATTCTTGTAGATCCTATTTTCTAGTTTACAATTTTTCAATAGGATCTTGTCAATGCCTATTTCCTAGGAAAATTTTCTCTAACGAGCACGTATAATGCCTATATAGTAGAGGTCTCAAAAGCCAATCCAAATATAGATTAGGAAATACCATTACAAAAACTAGAAAATACCACAAAAATGGGAACCCTATCTTGCTGAGTTGTTCCATTCGAGATATCAAAAGTTTCATTTAATCCAAAAATTAGGAATCAAATTGTTCATCTTTACTTCCTGAGCAACAACATCGAACAATAAAAATTGAAGCAAAATTCTTCATGTCCCATCATGGTATGATGACTGCACTAGCCCTGGTGTCTCTTTGTTTAATCTTGGTTGTTAACAAAACTTTATTCCAATATAGCCTGAAATTGGATTCTCTTACCTCTTTAAGTAATGCCTTATGTTCTTTTCTTTTCCTTTTAAAATCATGTATCTTTTCTTGTTTTTTTGCATTCCATTTCTCAACCAAAGATTTTTCTTTATTTAATTGTTTTATCATACTATGTAGCTCCTTTACTTTGTCTTTTTCCTTTCTTGCTTTCACTTTAAATTCTGGATATTCCTCTACAGGGGTAGGTCAATTCAGATCTATAGAAACTTGAGGTTTTATTAATTCAATAACATATTTTGAAGATAGTCCATAACTAATATCTTCATCCTCAGTGCTATCAGAATATTTGGTTTCTGGAAGGTCTTGCCTATGGTCTGGTTCTGCAAAAAGATCATCTATGTCATCATAAATTGCATTTGTACCCTTAAACACATTCAGATACTGAATTTGATTTTGTAGTTTCTCTGGTCTTAGGTCTTCTGGACTACTAGAAATTTTCTTTCCCTTTTCTTTTTTCTTCCTCACGTCCTCAGATTCTTTCTCAGTTCTGTGTAGAGAAGATGCCACTGTCTGTTTTTTGATCCCCTTCTTAGAATCCTCTGAATTATCTTCTATAATTATAATATTATCCTTCTTGATGGAAGGATGAAAAATTGCTTTTGAATTCAATCTAAATTTAATGGCAGCTTTGGTGGAATTCCTTCTAGTGAATTTATGTATGGGTGTTTTCTTTTTGCTCTATTTTTTACCCTTTGCATTCTTCTTACTTGTAGATTGTTGTTTCTATTTTACTGGAGTATGAACTGGGCTTGTAGTGTAATCCTCATATTCATTAATTTCCCTCTTTATATCTGGATCAGGATAGATGTCAGATTCTTCATTCATTTTAGGCTTCTTACCTCGACTAGTGGTACCTTTCTCATGGTCTTCACCTACAGGAAAATCCCCAATAGCTTGTTGAGGTTGCAATTTTCTCTTACTAGCATGAGTTACCCTAGCTGTAGGTGAATCATCTTTTATTAAGACCTCGGTGGCTTGAGTAGTCTATTTCTGTTTGTTTGGTTTCTTCCCCTTGACAATTTTGGATTTAGTTGACTATAAATCCAGTTTTAAAGAATGGATTAACCAATCCCAGGATCTATGGAATTTAAGGAGAAGAATACTAATTTTCTAATAAAACTCGGATGAAAGAAAATAGGGTAAGTTAAGAGGATAATCACCATTTATGTGAATCAACAATATGATATGATAGAGATAAACCAAGGAAAACCTGCATTCACATGCAATGTTCATGTGGATAATTAGCAAGGAAGTGTTCCATTCTTTCCTTACCCAGCTATGTGGTATACCCTTGCTCTAGTTAGGGTTTTTCTTCTCTAGAATTAGAAACCGATTTACAAATTCCATGAAAACCTTCTCCTTATTCCACCATCTTTCTCCATACACTAGTAATCTACAAGATTTAACAATAGAATGTTATGTCACATGCATCATAATTTTTCCAACCACAGATTCAAAGCCATCAAAATTTTGTGCAAAAACCATCGAGATTTGTTTATCATGCCCCTGTAATGTTGAGAAAATTCGAACGAACCAACATCTTTGATTTTTTGCGCCATCTGAGGGAATGCTTCAAGAAATTTTGTGTCTTCTAGCTCTTGTATGGTTATATGGCCACTTTTTTTTGGGTGCCATACTGCTAATATGATCCTATAGACAATTCAGAGAATATTGATGGTTAAATCCTCAATTCTCGAGAGTTTTTTAAAGAAAAAAGTTATTTCTTGGTCTACAATCCATACATAAAATAGCATACATACTAAAATAGGAAGGTGATGATTTCATCCATGATGATCGGATGTGTTGATTTGATGCAGGTATGGAGAGTACAACTCAATCCTTCATATAATTTTGTTATCGTAAAAATAGAAACCCGAAATAGGTCATAAAGAAGTAGGAAATTATTCTAATTATGATTTGAAAATTTAGGACACGATCTAGGCAGGGTGGATCATGCAAAACCAAGATTATTCCCAGCGCTACAAGAATAATGCTATTCTTGTAGCGCCTTTTCTGACTTGGAAAATTTTGAAAATTCAAATAATGAAATGACAAGTGATGTGAAAAAAAAATATCATATCAAATCCTAATCTTTAAAAACATCAAAAATCATTTAAAAAGTGCAATAAAAAATAATCTTCCAAGCCAAGAGGTAAAAACAAAGTTTTTGACAGAAAATCATGAAAAAGGAGAGGACAGGGACTAGGGACACTCACTCAATAAAAAAAAAGGTGAGAGACTAACATTGGCTCCGTCTTGGGATACAGTTTGATGATGAAGCTTTAAGTACTGCTAACCAATGCCTTAATATCCTTCTGATTCTCTTTATTTCCCTGTTATGTCATCCTTTATTTAAAACCATAGAATGTAAAGAAAAAGTTCCATTGGGTATATGGAGTCTTTATTTGAGTTCAAAAAGTAAAACCTATTGTAAAAACTAAAATTTTTTACCGATCTTAAAGGAAATAATGCTTGAGAAATCTCCCATTTACTGGGCATCCTAAAATCTCACTATCATCCAAATTATGTAAGAGAAAAGTATTGTTGTTCATGACCTTGACTAATTTGAAAGGACCATACCATAAGTTTTCAAACTTACCATGTTTATCTTTATCGTTTCTTCTAGCATCCCATATCAATACAATATCTCCTTCTTTGTCTTCTTATCAAACGTTGATTTGAATTTTCTCTGATGAGTAACAACTTTCTGATCCAACTTTTCTATAACCTGTTGAACCTCTATCATCTAGAAAATCCTCCTTTGAATGTCATTGGGTTCTTCTAACTAATATTACATAAATTTAAGAACATGTAAACCCAATTGAGTTGGAAAAACATCCTTTGTTCCATACACCATTTGGAAAGGGGAAGTTCCAATAAATTTCTTATTATTAATCCGATCATCCCATAGGGAAAATTTTAACTTAGAATCCCATGACCTTTTGTTTTCTGTCAATAGTTTTTTGATAATCCTTATGAGGATTTTATTGGATGATTTTGCAAACCCATTTCCTTGGGGATAGTAAGGAGTGGAGTGGACCAATTTGATGTTATACTTATTACAAAAATCAATCATTGATTTGTTGATTAAGGTTGGTTGTCATTGATTTCAACCCTTGAAGAAAGTCTGGTAGCGAATTTCGGTAGCACAAAGGTTTGGGTAATGGACCCAAGGTTGTTTCATGAATAATTGTATGAGTTTTAATATATTTTAAGGTAATACTATTCTATATGGATATTGCATGTCATTTCATTTTTGTTGGTATGCGGAACATCACATAGGTCCTCATGGTTTGAGAGTTATGGCCTTACGAAGTTGGAGGACCCTCATATGTTGGCTTGAAGCCCCAAAAGGTCAAAGAAGTCAAAGAGATTGCAAAGAATAATTACTATTTAAATGATAAAGTAAAGTGACAAAGTCAAGAAGGATTATTTAAATAATAAAGTGAAGTGACAAAATCAAAGAAGATTATTTAAATGATAAAGTGAAGTGACAAAGTCAAGGAAGAATATTTAAATGATAAAGTAATGGGGAACTTTCTAATTATGGAAAGTGGTTAAACCTTAAAATGAGGAAAATAGGTTAAGTGAACTATAAATGGGTTAAGTGACCTAGAAATAGGTTAAGTGACCTAGAAATGAGTAAAGTGACATAGAAATAGGTTAAGTGACCTAGAAATGGGTTAAGTGACCTAGAAGATGGAGAGTATAAATAAGAGGCAAGGCTCTCTCATTTTACATCACACTTGAGAATATTGAATATCTATAGGTGACTGAGGTAACCAAAGGATATCTAAGCCAAATTTCAGAGGGAAGGTGAAGAAAATAATGTCGAAATTCAAGGGAGAATAAATTATTTTGATGATGCTTTCTAAGGTATGCTATTTACAGGTCATATCACCATTTTCACAATAACATTTTTTCTAGAATGATTCAGACAGTGAAATTGATAGGACACTAAGAAAAAATATCCAATTATTTGTGGTAAAACATTCATCTTGTGGGTCATTTTATTTTTTGCGTTACACTCCATGGAAAATAGGGTTTGTGGCTAGTCCTGAAACTAGTCTAAAACAAGTGTTTTGGGTAAAAACATCATAACTTATTCATAATAGATCCAAATTCAGTAAGACAAAATGTTTTAGTTAGAGTACAATCTGTAGTATGTTGTGTAACATTTTTAGATCCATTTAACAAATATTACTTGCGGGGAATGCTCTACAAGGTCTCTCTCTAAATTAAGCCATAATTCAGCAAGGTATATCATTTTTGCTATAACTCCTTTTCTGAGAGGTTCCAAGTAGTGACACCTGGAGTAATTGCATAAAACACACTAAATAAATTTTTGTATCAATTTCATTTCTTTATTCATTATAGGTACATAGTTATGATTATTTCAAGTTAGGGTTGTTGACTAATCCAAAACTAGTCATGTGAGACTAAAGAAAAGTTCGATGAAAATGCTAGTCTCTTGTTGTTAAAGTTAAGGAAGGTTTGTAGGTATTTTATCATATACACTAGGTCTATTACAGAGTTACAAATCATATTTGGATGATTAAATTGATGAGGGATTTTGGTTAAGGTACATGTTGGGTACAAGGTAGAGACAAGTAGTTGATGAGTTGGCACATACGCAAGGTGTATAGTTGATGGTGTTGGTACATATTGATGAGTAATAGTTGATGAGCAGTTGAAAAATGATTGGTACATACTTGGTGTTAGGACCACACAATGTACCCTTTTTGCCCATACTTTTTGCCATTGTTATACCCTTCATCACCTGTATTTAGACTTATACTATCATTTCACCTGATCATTCCAAGGTACACAACGTCCTTTCTCATTACTACACATTTAATTTGTTTTGCATGATATTTTACATCACTCTCGAACTTAACCATTGATTAGAAGTGCATAAGTGTTTATATCTGCAGAATAGTATTCAAGACCGATGCTGAAACACAGAGCTGTCCAAAGTTGTTGTTGAACTGATGCTGAACGGAAGCTGCTACACAGCCCAAGGATGCATATGCTGAAACACGGAACTGCCACACAGTCTAAGGTCGCATATGCCGAAACACGGAGCAGCTACATAGTCCGGGGATGCAGATGCTGAAACACGGAGCTGTCACGCAGTTCAGAAGTGCAGATGCTGAGACACAGAGGAGACCGCCACGATGCTGAAACACGAGCCGTG
>ML810548.1:168086-192350 GCA_009831015.1 Picea engelmannii | reverse complement strand
TGTTCTCTGATTGCAAGACAGTTGTTCTTCCCAATGCAATGTTATTTTAAATGTATCCAGGATTCTTAAATTGAACTATAAAGAATTGCAATAGGGAGATTGCTTTCCTGTGATTTAATTCAGAGCTTCAGTCTATTCCAGCAAGTATAGATAGAATGATTTTCTTTACTACAACACTAAGTGCTTTTGGAATTGAGCATATATAGTGCGTGGCTATCTTTGAAACAAAAGACTTCCCTGGGTTGATAATTTATGTTTCACTTGGTTGTTTGAAATTAATTAAGCAATTATAGTGACCAACACTTGGTACATAGTTGGATGCTATTGTTTATGGTACAGGTTGATTACGGGTTGGTACATAGTTGGATGCACTTGTTTATGGTACAGTTTGATTACAGGTTGGTTGGTACAGGTTGATGCATGGTTGATGCACTTGTTTATGGTACAAATTTATTACAGGTTGAGTTACAGGTTGATGCATGGTTGATGCATGGTTAAGTTTTATTGGTACAATTTTACAACGATATATATCACAGTGATAGTGTGATAGTGGCTCCATCATTCTACTTCTACTTTAGGGTGGTTGGACAGGGCAAGAACAGGTGGTTGTACCCACCTTCTAGTTGTAGCCAAAGAACATAGGGGGGTGTAGCCTCCTTCTGGCTCTAGCCAAAGAATAGGGGAGTTGGAGCTTCCTTCAGGTTGTAGCCTGAGAAAGAAGGGGGTTGGAGCCTCCTTCCAGTTGCAGCTGGAAAACAAAGGAAGTTGGTGCTTCCAATGAATGTAATTCTTCAAGACATATAATAAAAAGCATTTTGTGTTTTTCTCCCACTTTGGGTTTCCACGTAAAACATTGGTGTACTGTGTATGTGTATGATTGTTCATTTGTTCATTTCTTATTTACTCTGCAGTTATTGGATGATAATGCTACATTGATATAACACTTGGATTATATGGTTAAAAATGATTACATTTCTCTATTACTGATTCACCCCCCCTCTCAGTAATCCAACAATTGGTATCAGAGAAAGTTCCTTCAGAAATTAGTTTAACCACTGAAAGGTAGATCACAGAGAGAAACAACTTGTATAAAAATGGAATACCATAGTTCAATGGAAAGAAGTATGCATTTTGGAGCATAAGGATGAAAACATATATACAGGCACAGGGATTTGAAATTTGGAAATCAATTTTAGATGGATACACAGCACTAGCAGTTCCGCCAACAAATGACAAAGCAGTGAAACACGGTCAAAATAATTCCAAAGCCAAAAATGCACTTCTGAATGGGCTTAGTGAAACAGTATTCACCAAAGTTGCACATTGTAAATCCGCTAAAGAGATTTGGGACAAACTTCAAAATAGTTATGAAGGATATTCAAAAGTCAAAGCAACAAATCTTCAAACTTATAGAGGCCATTTCAAACAACTTAAGATGAAGGAATATGAAAACATTGCAGCTTACTTCTTACAAGTTGATGAAATAGTAAATGAAATCATAGGATTGGGAGAAGAAATTAAAGAATTTGTAATTGTTCAAAAATTACTAAGATCTCTTCCTATGATATTTGACCCTAAGATATCAGCACTAGAACAAAGATCATATCTAAACTCAATAATCATGGATGAATTATATGGAATATTCATATCATATGAAATGAGAAATGAACAGGAAAATCTAGATATAAAAGAAGCAGCCTTCAAATAATCCAAAAAGTCAAAGCAAAGGGGAAGGAAAAAAAGAAGAACATAGCAACAACAATGACATATCGGAAGATGATGAAGAAGTGGCCAACTTTGTCAAATGACTGAACAAGGGAAATGACAGTAGGTATAGAGGTAAGATTCCTTTAATTTGTTTTAATTGTGATGGTATTGGTCATTTTTATAGTAAATGTCCTTATAAGAAAAAGAGAAATGATGAAGGTTACTCAAAAGGAAAACAAACATATAAAGGCAAAAGAACCAAAAAGAAAGTTTTCAAGAAATGTTTATGCACCAAAGAAGACATCTCATCATCATATGAAGATGAAGTCAATGAAAGTGATACAGAAAGAGTTATATTCATGGCAGTAGAACACTTTGATAAAGAAGACTCCGAAGAAGAATATGAAGAAGTCGAAGAAGAATATGAAGAAGCCCAAGAAGAATATGAAGAAGTCGAAGAAGAAATTGAAGAGGAAGAAGTTGACTACCAAGAGGAATTAATGCGTTCCATAGAAGTTATCAAAAGAGAAAAGAAGAAACAAAAGAAACCACAAGAATAACTAGACAAGAAATAAGACACTCAAGAACTAGAACAAATGATCACAAATTTGAAGGTTCAAATAGAAGAAGATAAAAGAATTGAAGAATCACTCAAAGAAAAATTAGAAGAAAAAGACAAGATCATTGGAAATTTGGAAGCACAGATTGTCACAGTAATAAAGGATCCTCAAAAGAAAAATATGCAGAACAACTCAAAAGTTTTGGATGACATTATCAACAGTCAAAAATATCATCATGACAAGTCTGGACTTGGATACAATCAGATAGAAAAAGAATCAAGATCTAAAACAACAGAGCAAGAAACATATCCAAAAAGCTATGAAGAAACAATCAAGGGGGATAGGAATATCTACAAGGAAGATTACAGGGACACTCCTCCTCCGAAAAGATTCAGATTTCAGAATCAACAATCGACAGATAGGCCTTAGGAAGAAGAAGAATTTATAAGAGTACCTCCTTTCATAATATCTTCAACTCCCAGGTATCAAACTATCTTTTTTGGTTTATGTTATGCATGTAATAATTTTGGACATAAATATGTGAATTGCAGAGCTAACAACAGGAACACAAACAACTTTCAAATTCATACACAAAGGGGTTATCCAAGAAGGCCTAGTGAAACACAGAGAATAAGTTACAACAAGTTTGAATCTTTGAGCATTAAAGTGGAATGTTACAAATGTAACAATTTTGGACACATGGCCAAAGATTGCAGAATGCCAGTCCATCCTAGAGAACTGCAACATAATAACAACATTCATAGACAAGAACCTCAGAAAAGGACATGGATAAGAAAGCAGGATTAATATAGTAATGAAGAATGCACACTCGCTCTACAAGCTAAGCAAAAGAAACGTGGTTGGTATGTTGACAGTGGTTGTTCAAAACACATGACAGGTTATAGATATAGGTTTCTTACATTATGGAAGGAAAGAGATGGATCGGTCTCCTTTGATAATGATGATTCAACTAAAATCATTGGAAAAGGCACAGTCAGAATTGGGAACAAGAATACCAAGGAAAAAAATGTTCTACTAGTAGAAGATATGAAACATAATCTTCTAAGTTTGAGTCAAATGTTTGAACAAGGTCATAAAGTTACTTTCTATTCACAAAAGTGTGAGATAAGAAAAGAAGGTTCAGGAAAATTGATTGCTACAAATTCGAGAACTTCAAGAAACATATACGTATTAAGTGAAATTGGAAATGAAAAGTGTTATCTAGGAAATGAAGATGAAAGTTGGCTATGGAACAAAAGAATGGGTCACATACATTTTGATAACCTTGTTAAAATCAGAAAAAGAGAAGCAGTTAGAGAAATGCCTCGGATCATGAAACCAACCAACACTTTATGAAAGCATTGTCAACAAGGAAAGAAAACAAAGACCAGGTTCAAATCAAAGGAATATTCAACGAAAAGACCACTAGAAATTGTGCATACTGATCTAGTTTGACCAACTACAATAAAGGGTCTAAAAGGTGAGAAATACTTTATGTTATTAGTTGATGATTATACAAGAATGAATGTAGTTTGATTTCTCAATAATAAGTCAGAAGCTTTTGAAAACTTCAAGATCTACAAGCAAATGGTTGAAAATGAAATGGATTCAAAAATCAAATTCTTGAGATATGATAATGGAGGAGAGTTCACTTCAAAGGAATTTATGGACTACTACAATAGTCATGGAATAAAAAGGAAATTCTCCATTGCTAGGACACCTCAACAGAATGGATTTGTTGAAAGAAAGAATAGGACAGTACAGGAAATGGATCGAACAATTCTAATGGATTCCAAATTAACAGATATATTTTGTACATAGGCAGTGCATACAAAAATTCACATTCAAAACGGAGTAATTCTTAGAAACAACACTAAAAAAACTCCCTACGAGCTATGGAAAGGAAGACCAACAAATGTGAATCACTTCAGAGTTTTTGGAAACAAATTCTACATCAAAAGAGAATATGGAAAAAATGGGAAAGTTTGACTCTCATGTGGACAAAGGAGTACTTTGTTGGTTACTCAAGTATAAGGAAATCATACAAGTGTTACAATCTGAGATTGAAAAAATTTGTAGAAAGCATCAACGTAACAATTGACGAAACAAGAAGACCATAATCAAAGGAAGAATAAAACGAATCAATGGAACAACGTTTCGAAGAAGAAGTAGAAGATGAAAATGAAGTAGAAGAGGAAGATGAAGAGAAACCGACAGAAGCAAAAGAGAAATTTCAGCAAGTGCCTCCAAAGACACCTAGCAGACGAGTACAGAAGAATCATCCTTCATATCAGATTATCGGAAACAAATACATGGGAGTTGAGACTAGAATAAGAATCCGATCACCAGAACACACACCTAGCACTCACATCTACGATTGAACCAACCTATTTTGAAGAGGCCAGCAAGGATGAATTTTGGAACAAGGCCATGGATGAAGAATTGGATCAAATAGAGAAAAATGACACTTGGGAATTGGTTCCAAGACCAAAGGATAAGAATATGATTGGCACAAAGTGGGTATACATGAATAAATTGAACGAATATGGACAGGTTACAAGGAAAAAATCTATATTGGTATGTAAAGGATATGCATAGGTTGAAGGAATCAATTTTGAAGAGACATTTTCCCTAGTTGCCAGAATGGAAGTAATCCGATTTCTTTTAGCTTATGCATGCTCCAAAAATATTAAAGTGTATCAGATGGACGTAAAATCATCTTTTCTGAATGGGGAACTTGAAGAATAAGTCTACATTAACAACCAAAAGGATTTCAGTTGTCAGAGAATGCAAACTATGTGTGTAAATTAAAGAAGGCCTTGTATGGTCTAAAACGGGATCCTAGACCATGGTACTCTAGATTGGATAAATATCTATAGTAAGTAGGGTTCAGAAAAGGAAGTGCAGACAACAACCTTTACATCAAGGTAAGTCAAGGTAATATTTTATTAATTGAAGTTTATGTTGATGATATTATTTTTGGTAGTGATGATGACAGGTTAAGCCAGAAATTTGCAAAGGATATGCATAATGAATTTGAAATGTGATTACTTGGAGAACTATCCTTCTTTCTGGGACTGCAAATACGTCAAAGAAACCAAGGAATTTTTACTTCTCAAACCAAGTATATTAGAGAAATGCTAAAGTGGTTCAGAATGGAAGATTGTAAACCAATTATCACTCCCATGCAAACCAATTGCAAGTTAGGCAAATATGATGATTCAAAGTCTACAGATTAGAGGCAATACAGTTCAATGATTGACAACCTACTATATGTGACAACATCCAAACTAGATGTAATGCAGACAATTGGACAGGTGGCACGATTTCAAGCAACACCAAAGGAATCACAAGTATTATGAGTGAAGATAATTTTCATATATCTCAAAGGAACAAAAGAGTTTGGATTATGGTATCCAAAAGGAAAGGATCTATCTCTTATTGCCTACACAGATGCAGATTGGGTAGGTTGTATTGATGACCGATGAAGCACCAATGGAGCAACGTTCTACTTGGATGAGTGTTTAGTATCATGGCTAAGCATGAAACAATCATCGGTATCTCTATCTACAACCGAGGTAGAGTATATTGCAACAACAACATGTTGTACATAGGGTCTTTGGATGAAACAAACTTTGACAGATATACAGGTTGAGTATGATGATCCCATTCCAAACTATTGTGATAATACAAGCGCCATCAGTATCTCAAAGAACCCGGTGTTGCACTCTAAAACAAAGCACATTCAAATAAAGTATCACTTTCTATGGGAACAGGTTGCAGAAAAGAACATCAGAGTTGAGTATGTGGGCACAAAAGAACAAGTGGAAGACATATTTACAAAACCACTTCCATGGGAAGCCTTGAGTATCTTCACCAGAGACTCGGAGTTATTTCTACTCCAAAATGAATGATTTTGAATGCTTATCTTATATGTCTTAGATGTACATGAGGAAGCACCATAAAGAGTAAAATGCAGTCAGGAGGAGAAGCCTCAGATGGAAAGATACCTTTTCCATTGATGAAAAAAGGGGAGAGATTCATCAGATGCAGAGGACAGATGCATGGTTCCAGGGGGAGAAATGGTCACAAAGATGCAAAGGAAAAAGGCATGTTTCCAGGTGGAGCATGAGTGATATGACTTTCAATATTGCATCAGAGTGTTTCCATCAATGCCAAAGGGGGAGATTGTTGATTAAGGTTGGTTTTCATTGATTTCAACCCTTGAAGAAATTATAGTAGAGAATTCTAGTAACACAAAGGTTTGGGTGATGGACCCAAGTTTGTGTCATGAATAATGGTATGAGTTTTAATATATTTGAAGGTAATAGTATTCTATATGGATAGTACATGTCATGCCATTTATGTTGGTATGTGGAACTTCGCATAACTCCTCATGGTTTGAGAGTTATGGAATTACAAAGTTGGAGGACCCGCATATGTTGGCTTGATGCCTCAAAAGGTCAAAGAAGTCAAAGATCTTGCAAAGAATAAATTATTATTTAAATGATAAAGTAAACTGACAAAGTCAAGAAGGATTATTTAAATAATAAAGTGAAGTGACAAAATCAAAGAATATTATTTAAATGATAAAGTGAGGTGACAAAGTCAAGGAAGAATATTTAAATGATAAATTAATGGAGAAATTTCTAATTATGGAAAGTGGTTAACCTTAAAAATGAGGAAAATAGGTTAAGTGACCTAGAAATAGGTTAAGTGATCTAGAAATGGGTTAAGTGACCTAGAAGATGGAGAGTATAAATAAGAGTCAAGGCTCTCTCATTTTACATAACACTTGAGAATAATGAATATCTATAGGTGACTGAGGTGACCAAAGGATATCTAAGCTGAATTTCAGAGGGAATATGAAGAAACGAAGGCCGGAATTCAAGGGAGGATAAATTATTTTGATGATGCATTCTAAGGTATGTTATTTGCACGTCATCTCACAATTTTCACAATAAATTTTTTTCTAGAATGATTCAGACCGTGAATTTGATAAGACATTGAGAAAACATATACAAGTATATATGGTAAAAAATTCATCTTTTGGGTCGTTGTATTTTTGGAGTTACACTCCGTGGAAAATAGGGTGTGTGGCTAGTCTTGAAATTGGTCTAAAACAGGTGTTTCATGTAAAAAGCGTCATAAATTATTCATAACAGATCCAAATTAAGTAAGACAAAACATTCCATGTAACATAGTACATTCTATAGTATGTTGTGTAACATTTTCATATCGATTCAACAAATATTTCGTGTGGGACATGCTCTACAAAGACACTCTCTAGAATAAGCCAGAATTCAACAAGGTATGCCAGTTTTGCTATAACTCATTTTTTGAGAGGTTCCAAGTAGTGAAACCTGGAGGAATTGAATAAAACACACTGAAGGACATTGTGTATAATTTTCATATCTTTATTCATTATAGGTACATAGTTATGATTATTTCAAGTTAGGGTTGTTGACTAATCCAAAACTAGTCATGTGAGACTAAAGAAACGTTTGATGAAAATGTTAGTCTCTTTTTTTTAAATTTAAGGAAGGTTTGTAGGTATGTGATCATATACACCAGGTCTATTACATATTTACAAATCATATTTGGATGATGAAATTGATGAGGGCTTTTGGGTAAGGTACATGTTGGGTACATGGTTGAAACAAGTAGTTTATGACTTGGCACATACATGAGGTGTATAGTTGATGATGTTGGTACATATTTATGAGTCATAGTTGATAATTTTTGACACATGATTGATAAATACTTGGTACATGGTTGGATGCACTTGTTTATGGTACAAGTTTATTATAGGTTGTTTGGTACAGGTTGGTACATGGTTGGATGCACTTGTTTATGGTACAGGTTGATTACAGGTTGTTTGGTACAGGTTGGTGCATGGTTGATGCACTTGTTTATAGTACAGGTTGATTACAAGTTGAGGTATAGTTTGATGCATGGTTGATGAATGGTTCAGGTTTATTGGTACATGCTTACAGTGGTATATCTCATAGTGACAGTGTGACATTGGTTCCATCATTCTACTTCTACTTCAGGGTGATTGGACAGGGAAAGGACAGGTGGTTGTATCCACCTTTTAATTGCAGCTGAAGAACATAGGGGGTTGTAGCCTCCTTCTGGTTGTATCTAGAGAATAGGGGAGTTGGAGCTTCCTTCAGGTTGTATCGTGAGAAACAAGGGGGTTGGAGCCTCCTTCCAGTTGCAGCTGGAAAACAAAGGAAGTAGGTGCTTCCAATGAATGTAATTATTCAAGACATATAACAAAAATAATTATGTGGTTTTCTCCCACTTTGGGTTTCCACGTAAAACATTGGTGTACTATGTATGTGTATGATTGTTCATTTGTTCATTGCTTATTTACTCTACAGTTATTGGATGATAATGCTACATTGATATAACACTTGGATTATATGGTTAAAAATGATTAAATTTATCTATTACTAATTCNCCCCCCCCCCCCCTCTCAGTAATCCAACATGAGTTTGATTTGAAATATCGATCATTGTCAGTGACTAGCTTCTTAGGACAACCAAATCTAGAAAAAATATGCCCTTCAAGAAATTCCATGATTACCTTGTTTGTTGCATTCCGAGTTGGGATTGCTAAGTAATCTGTGGATGTAATTATCCATTTATGTTGTACAAAAGATGAAGGATTGATTTCTCAAATGAAGTCTAGGCCCCTTTTTTGAAAATGTCCATTAGAAATAATGGGTTTTAAAGGAAGAGAAAAAAGTTTTTGTTTTGTTGCAAAATTTTGACATGGTTCACATGCCCTCACTTGAGAAAATATGTTTGAAAATAGTACATGCCAATAGTATCTTTCTCTTAGAATTTTGAACTAAGTAGCTTTCCAATGGCGATGTCCCCCACAAACACCCTGGTGTAAGTCACAAAAAATCTGTTTTGCTTCCTCTTCATCAACACACCTTAACAGAAGTCCATTAGGATCTTTCCAAAATAAGATTTAATCAATAATTCAATATTTCACTGATTTAAATTTAAGTGATCTGAACTTGGATTTATCTAAATCAGGAGGAGACTGAAGATTTAGTAGAAAAAATATAATATCTTTGTACCATGGTGAGGAAAACTATTTGTTGTTTTTCCTATGAGCCAGTTTCCTCAATCTGAAATGATGAATTATGTGATTTGCTGGAGAAATTATACAGTCCAATTTCTCTGCAATTTGACTCTGTCATTAATTTGGCAAGGCCTTGTCCTTTTATTAACTGGGTGGGATTTATAGTCAGATTATATTCCACAATTTTACTTATCCACTTTCCCCTCTTTCCTTCACAATCAAGCTGAACCAAAATTTATTTAATTGCACTACTTGGAACATATGCAGTAATATCATATTGTACAACATATACCCTGAAATATTTTAGATCCTTTACTATAGAATATGCTTGTTTCTCCATAATATCATATTTTAGTTCAGAATCTCTGAGATTCTTGCTAAAGAAAGAGATAGGTTGCTCACACCCCTGATCATTTCTTTGTAAGAGAACAACAGTTATAGTGTCTTCAGAAGAAAATGAAAAAATCAAAAACTCCTTTGAGTAATTAGGGATGATGAGGACAGGTGCATGGATAAGAGCCTGCTTAATATTTTCAAAATATTCTTTGGCTTCTGGTATCCATTTTATTTCTTCATCCTTCTTTAACATATAAGTAATGTACTTGATGATTTCTACAAAATTTGGTATAAATCTTCTTAAAAAATTGATTTTACCTATGAAGGATTGGATAGACTTCTTGTTTCTTGGAGTGTCTATCTATTGAATGGCCTTTACTCTTTCAATATATATCTTGATTCCTTATGGTGAAAAAATATGTACTAAAAGTTTTCCTTCTTCCATAGCAAAATGATATTTTTTAGGATTTAATGATATACCATACCTCCTGCATTTTTTATATGTTTGCTTCAAATGTTGCAAGTGTTCTTCATTAGAGGTTGAAAACACAGTAATATCATCAAGATAAATAACCATAATTCTGTCTTTCTTACCAACAAATGCAATATCCATAACTCTCTGAAATTTTGTTCCTACATTCATTAATCCAAAAAGCATCTTTCCATACATGAAAGTGCCCCAAGGAATGGTAAACATTGTTTTCTTCTTATCTTCCTCCATTATTGATATCTTATTATACCTTGAATATCCATCAAGCATAGAGATCCTCTTTTCCCCTACTACTCTTTGTAAAATATGTTCCATTTTAGGTAATGGATAATTGTCCTTTAGAGAACATCTGTTTAGATTTATGAAGTCTACACAAATCCTTATCTCTCCATTCTTTATCCTAAGAGGTACTAAATTAGCTACCCACTCTGAGTATCTCAGTGGTACTATAATTTTAGCATCCAACAACCTTTTCAGTTATTTTTCTATTATAGGTAGAAACAATGGATTGAATTGTCTAGATTTTTGCTTAAAAGGTTTGGATCTGGGATTTAAAGGAATCTTTTGCTGCATAATATCTATATCAAAAACCTTTAGGTCTACATAAGACTAGACAAATACATTTGGAAACTATTTCATCAAATTGACATACTTATCTCTTTGTTTCTCTGACAGTTTTCTAGATAATTTCACCATCTTAGGATTTGAATCTGAATTGATATCACAGTCTATCACATCGGTCTCCTATGTTTGAATAACAGGTTTTCTTGAAACATCATTGTGGTCAAATAATATCTCAATTGGAACCAAGCCCTTTGGCAGATGATTTGTTTCCAACTCAATAATTTTATGCCCAACAATATTGTCTTGAAGGACATTTGCAACATGAACTTCCACATCATCATTTTCATTATCTTGATCTATTGAAATATTAGAAAACTCATCAATGGTATCCAAGAACCTTTTAATTTCCTGGTCATCTTTAAAAAATTTCCAATTTTTTATGGTATTTGGTATTGAGGGTATGTGTCTTACCTCAATCTCAAATTTTAAATTGGGAAATATTGGAGTTATGAAATTATTGGCTGCAAGTGCTAAAGAATCTGCCTATTGATTCAAATTCCTATGTACAAAAGTGATATTGAAGGCCAAAAATAAAGTATCAACATAATCCTACACCTCATTCCTATACTAATTTAACCTCTGTTGTTTGGCCTAATAAATTCTTTTGATCTAATGGATGATAAGTTCTGAATCTCCAAAAACATAAATTTTATCTATGCCCATATTTTTAGCAACTTTCAATCCTAACAGTAGAGATTCATATTCAATGATGTTGTTGGTTGTATCCAATTTCAGTTTGTATGACAGAGGAATAACTTCTTTGGTAGGAGAAATGAAAACAATCCCGTCTCTAGAGCCTTCTTTTGAACAAGCCCCAACAAAGAAAATTTTCCAGACCAAATGTTTTGCATTGTCTTCAACTGTAGGTATCATTTTTCTGACTGTTGTTTTAGCTATCTGGTCACCAATGTGAAAAATAGAAGAGCCAAGTTCATCTTCTAAAGCATATCTGGGATGATTACTAGGATTTTCATGATCACTTACCAAGTAATCCAACCTTACTTTTGTATCATCCACGACCACCCATGTCAGGCCATGCTACTCCATAAAATGCTTTCATTCTCTGATACCATACTGTAACATACCCAACATCCCATTGAGCTAGGCCACGCAAATTTTACGAACTGCATGCAATTAAAACATATACACATATAACTCTTGTGAAACTTTATATATGAAATGTAAACACACAAATACATTATGTAAATGCACATATTCATATTGAAATAAAAGTAAACATATACATGCAGCATATACAGGCAATACCCATAAATATAAAGACAGTTATAACCACACATAGGATAAATCCATAAAAATAAACACGTAAATAATAATGCAGCATGTAAATTTATCACACAATTGACACTTATCTTGGTAAGAATATCACCAACTGTGTGCAGACCTTCCACAAACCTCCCAACCTTAGACCACACTGCTCATCACTCTCAGCAGTGGGTCACCCCCGAGCTAGGACTAAACTCCACTCGGGTAAAGGGATTCCTAACCAGGATAATGGATCATAGACAACAGGAAATAATTCATCACAGGTGCCAACTCAAACTAACAGCCTATAGTCCCTCATTCCCCACCTTCATGTCCCACCCCAGGAAGTGTGCCCCTTCTCTACTCAATAGTCCTTTGGCTGCCCCACTTCCTTTCCGGGATTCAACAACAAGCCGGAAAAGAAGTCTCAAAGCCCTATAGTTGCAGTTTATCACCTTCGAGAAATCAATTCCTAGCAATTCTCTCACCCAGAGAGATTTCCCACGGGCCTGACAACCCACCTCTTCAATATCCCATGGGCTTGACAACCCGCTTCTTCAGTCCAGCTCTCAAGCTAACCATGTACACAAACATGTATGGGTACGGATACAGATTTAGGTATAGTGACATGGAGGTATGGAAGACAACTTTTTGAGTGAGTGAATGATCATGGAAAGATGGGATGGATGACTGAATGATGGAAGGAATGGGAAAATGAACTAAGTCCAAACTATATGTATGCATGTTCCCAACTTGACACTTGTCATGTTGGGAGCTACTTTGGCCCACTTGTCCCCAACCTTAGAACTTAGGATAAAATAAGTATCCATTCTTTATAATTAATAAATATTAATATAATATTCCTTTTTGGCTTAAGCTCCCTAGCTTATCCCTTTTCTTAACTTTTAGACCCCCTTTCCCTAACTAGTGGAGTTTAGTCCCCCATACTCTTTTATCGTGGTTGGTCTATGCGCAACGATGTATTTTATATTAATGATGAGACATATACAAAAATAGGCTCAATAGCCTTCAAAATCTAGGCTCTCCATCCTAATCATCACAAAATTGGCTCACCAAAATATAAAACACAACATATACACAAAATCTCCCTGGCCTCAAAATCGTGTGCACTTAAGTTGCTACGCGCGGTATCCTGGGATGTGCACACTTCATCATTTTAGTGCGCAGTACATGCACACACTATGCCATGAAAGGTGCATACAAAAATGATATCAAACAACTCACCAGCTTACACACATTTGTATTTACATTTACAATTGGGTTCGACTTAGGGATATTACAAACCCCTCCCCTTATTTATGCATTGTCCCCAGTGCATTATGTACACATATACAAAAAAAAATTCAAAAATACTCAAAAAGATGTTGGTATTCTACCTGTATTTCATCCTCATTCTCCCAAGTAGTGTCCTCATGACCATACTAGGTCCATTGGACCTTTACAAGCCCTATGGCTCAATTCCAGAGTTGTTTGATTTTTCGAT
Organism: Picea engelmannii; assembly: GCA_009831015.1. Classification (NCBI taxonomy): domain Eukaryota; kingdom Viridiplantae; phylum Streptophyta; class Pinopsida; order Pinales; family Pinaceae; genus Picea; species Picea engelmannii. Next base: position 178,765 of record ML810548.1, on the reverse strand, counting down.
CCAGAATGTGTACCTGATGCACTTGAAAAGCACCTTCTTGCTCCACCTAAATCACATTCCAATCAATAACATGATTAGCATCAGGTATATATTTCTTGAGCAATGTGTTAGCACTGAGATTCACCCTCAGATTGCGGAAGGATAAGCCTAGTGCTCATCAGATTTTTTTGGTGGATGTTGGTTTTATATGAGTAGAGGTCAAATGGACAAAACTCAAAATATGAATGATGTTAAACACAGAACTAGATAAGAAATGCATAGGGAAGTGAGGGCCACATCTTCAATCAGTGAATTGAGTTTAAATGTGAGTAGAGGGAAGAATTAGTGAGAAAGGTGAACAAGATTGTTATGGGCATCAGGATTTCCAGTAGCTTGGAGAAGAAAAAAACAGACCCAATATCACTCTTAAGTTCATGTTTCAGACACTGAAATATGTATAAACAAAGTCACAACAACATGATAATCAAACCTTCATCACGATGTTGCTGCAAAAACTCGACTGTATCCTCCATGCCCGAGTTATTTAGTGTGGGAGAGAAAAATATAACAAGGGAGCTGGCTAAAACTGGTCACAATATTGTTGTGATCAAACCTGCATAACAACAACATAACAACCCTCTACTGGATCTTCCATGCCCGAGTGTCTTAACACAACTATTACAAAAAAATTGAAAGAGGTTGAATTCTATTAATCTGAAAGTCTCAAATCTTATACATCACCATCCAACAGTTCTGGCATGAAAACATTACAAAATCAGGAGCTCTGCTCAACTAGTTGACCACCTAACAAAATAACAAAACTAATTATATAAATCAGAACAATTCTCTAGTCCCAAGAGTGTGACCTAGCCACTACAGTCAAAGCTTTGCATTGAAGAGCTCTCTGTCAGACTGAACATGCACACATTCTTCTGCCAGACTGTGCATGTAGTCCTTTGTCAGAATTCCCATATAGTTCTCAGTCAGACTCGAGCTTAGACTAATTCGTCCTTTTAAGATTTCCATTTATGGGGGGATACGATGTTTCAACCACCACCCTCACTTCATTAACTACTTCATCGAGATCAGGATGGGGCCTTCTAATCTGTTGTCACCTGTATTTTATGGATGCTTGTAGGGAAACTAGTAGGCGGACGTGGACGCCGACAAAGGTTAGTTGGAGAGGTGCTTTGGTGAAAACTCGAAAGGCACAATGGGTGAACGATGGCCATGTGGAAGTATGTGTTTGGTGGTGACTAAGAATGGGTGAGAGAAAGAATTCAGAGGGATGAGGTGTAAGGGCATGAAGGTGATGTGGTGATGGGAAAGGATGTGGAGGTGGAGCAATGTGATAGGTCAGGGAATAAACGACGATAACAGTGGAGGTGAAAAGGAGAGAAGTGTAATAAGTGTCAGGAGGTGAGAGGGAGAGATGTGGAACAGGTGGAAAGGAAAAGGCTTATGGTAGCTGTGAGTGGAGGACAAGTGTTGCGCAGGAGCGTGGGAGATATTAGGAGGGAGTCTGGCAGTTAGATCGGAGGGGGGGGTAGGCAGTAAGCGTAAAGAGTGGGTGGGTTCGAGTTGTTGTGGAAGCGACATGTCGTGGGGGAGCCATGCCATAAAACCACTAACTCGGACCCCCTCCACCCGTTAAAGGAAGAAAGGACCAGGGGGGGGGTTTCTGAGTTGCTACTGCTGATCATATATCTAAGCACGCCTCACTCAACCATTGAGATCTGTGTGCTCCTTATCCACCAACTCAGACCCCCCCCCCACTGCTAAAGGAAGAAAGGTCGGGGGGTCTAATATTCAATGTCGGTCATAGATATGAGTGCACCTCACTTAGCCACAGATCTGAGTGCACTCTTTAGCCACAACGTGCCCAAATTTCCAAGTTTCCAAAGACTTAGGATAAAAATATATTGTGGGTCACACTAAGTCCTCCCTTCTTCATTTTTTCACCAAGGGGTTGTTTCCTAAGGAAACAAAATCAATCATCAAAATTCCTTATGATAACGCAATGATACATGGAATACATTATGAACAGACATAGATGCAAGAAATGCAATCATATAATCTACTGGACCAATCCTCTCTAGGATTTCAAATGGCCCACAATAGCGAGCTGCCAAATTTGAACAATTTCCCAACTTCAAGGAACTTTTGTTGTCCTTCACTTTCAAGACTAGATGGTCCCCAACTTTAAATTCCCTATGATTTATGCCCTTATCAACATAGCTTTTCTGCCTGTCTTGGGAAACCTTTAAATTTTGTTTTATTTTCAACATTTTCTCCATTTTCCAGAGTAAATCTGGCCCAATCATTGCTCTATCTATTGGGTTATCCCAACTTACCGGTGTGTTGCACTTTTTTCCATAAAGTTCCTCAAATGGGCTCATCTTTAGAGATGTTTGGTACCCATTGTTATAAGGAAACTATACTAAGTGTAGGTAGTCTTCCCATTTTGATGGTTTATCCATAACATACATCCTCAACATATCCTCGATCACTTGATTCACCTTCTTTGTTTGTCCATCTGATTATGGATGATAAGCTATATTAAAATTCAAATTTGTTCCAAATCCATTAAATAATCCTTTCCAAAACAAATTGAGGTAAATTTTGGATCTCTGTCAGACACAATTGTCTTGGGTATACCATGTAATCTAGCAATTTCCCTCATATAAATATCAACAATCTTGGATTCCTTCTGAGTGAGCTTAACTGGAATAAAATGGGAAACTTTAGTAAGCTTATCCACCAATACCATGATAGAATCATGTTTCTTGTTTGTTCTGGGAAGTTTGGTGATGAAATCCACTGTTACAACTTCCCATTTCCACTCAGGAATGGGTAATGGTTGTAGAAAACCAGTTTGGTGTCTATGCTCAGCCTTTACCTTTTGACATTCCAAACATTTGGCAATAAAATCAGCAACCTCTTTCTTCATGCCTGGCCAATAATATTGGCTTTTGACAGCTGCAATAGTTTTCTGATAACCTGGGTGCCCAACATAAGGTACATTATGCATTTCTCTCAATATCATAATTTTCAATTCATGAGAATTTGGTACATAAATTCTTCCTCTGTACTTCAAAATTTCATCATTATCTAACTTGTATTCTTCAATTTTCTGCTGCAAATTACCTTGCCATAATGTTTCCACTAATTCCTTGTATTGCAAATCCAATTTTGCAGCCTATAAAATTTTGCGTTTCAAATATGATTGGTACATGATAATGGTTGTAGCATGAAATTCGTGCACTCTTCTGTTGAGTGAATCATCCACTTTGTTCTCTTTCCCTTTGAAATGTTTTATATCAAAGTCATATTCACTTAGAAATTCTGACCATCTGCTTTTCCTAGCATTTAGAGTTGATTGGTCAAATAAATATTTCAGACCATTCTGTCCTTAGCTCAAACCTTTTCCCCATGAGGTAGTGTCTCCATTTTCTTAAGGCATGCACTATGTATGCCAACTCCAAATCATGAGTGGCGTAGTTTCTTTCATGCTCCTTCAACTTCCTTGATTCATAACATATAACAAAACCATTTTAATTGAGGACTCCACCAAGTCCTTCTTTACATGCATTTCTTCATACAATGAAGTCTTCATTTGGGTCTACAATCCTTAGTATTGGAGAACTTGTTAATAATTTTTTCAAGTGTTGGAAACTCTTTTCGCAATCCAATGTCCACTGAAACTTCACACCCTTCTTTTGTAAGGAATTGATTGGGTGTGCAATCTTTGAGAATCCTTCAATAAATATCATATAGTAGCCTTCAAGGACCATGAATGATCTGACCTCTGTCACATTATTTGGACCATATATACTAAAGGAGGTCTTGTTGATATCTTCCTTCTTAATCCTTACCTGATGGTATCATGACCTAAGATATATATTTGAAAATATATTTTCATCCTTCAATTGATCAAAGAGATCATCAATCCTTGGCAGAGGATACTTGTTCTTTACAGTCACTTTATTCAACTGTCTGAAATCAATGAACAATCTTAATGTCCCATATTTCTTCTTCACGAACAAGACTGGGGCACCCCAAGGTGACACACTTGGGTGTATATATCCCTTCTTCAGAAGTTCTTCAAGATGCATTTGCAACTCCTTCAGCTCTATTGTACTCATTCTGTAAGGAGTCTTTGACATTGGAGTTGCTCCAGGCATTAAATTTATAGAGAAATCAATATCTCTCTTTGGGGGTAGTCTTGGAACCTCCTTGAACACATCTTCAAAATCTTCCAGGACTGCATGATCTTCCAAATTTGGCACCTTATCTTTAGGTGTCTCTTCCATATGTGTTGCAAATACTTGACACCCTTTTCTATAACAATTCTTCAGCTGCAATGCTGAAATTTCTATGATGGTTATTTCCCTGGGAATTTCATGCACTTCCTTAGGTTCCCTTCCTCATCCAAGTAAGTAAATGCCTTATTATGAGAGTAAAAGATAGCATGATGTTGATCCAACCAATCCATCCCAATTAGAAATTCATAGGAACTTAAAGGAAAGATGTTCAAATCGGCCCTGGTGTTCAGTCCATTCATGTCCATACGAAATGACTTAACCATCTCATTAAATTTTCTTTTGGCTCTTGTAGCCAACTACACCAACCAAGATTTTCTATGCTTGCTTCTTGGAAAATGCAAACTTTCCACCATATTAGGATCTATATAGCTATGACTAGCTCCTGAATCAATTAAAATATAAATGGTTTGGTTGTTGATCATACCTTCCACTTCAATCATATGTGACTGATACTCTACTTTCTTGTTGTCCAGGGCTGCATAGATCCTTGGTACATTTCTACTAATGTCCTCCACTATTTCATCTTATTGTACATTGTGAACAATCCTCACCTTTTCACCTCTTTGAGGACAATTTTTGAACATATGATCTCCTTTACAACCCCAACATTGAATGGGTGGATGCCTTGGCCTTTGGCCCCCTGTCTCTAGCGTTTTGGGTTCTCTAGAAGTTGGTTGTCCTTGAGGATTATTTCTGAAGAATGGTGTCTCTGTTCCCTTCTTCCTCTGATCCATATTGAATTTCTTTTTTTCTTCCAAATATTTTTTGAAAGTTGGCCTTGCTTTTTGTTGATCGTATATGCATTTAGCTCACCTTATGGTCTCCTCCAATTTCTTGGGATCATCATATTGTATTTTGTCACTGATGAATGGCGACAATCCACTCAAATACCTTTGAATATTAACTGTCTCATCCTTGATGAAAGAAACATACTTTAGCAGTTCTAAAAACCTTCTTTCATATTCATCTATGGTCATACTCCCAAGCTTGAGTTCAAAGAACTCTTTCATTTTTTTGTCATAGAATCTCTTAGTCAAGTATTTATTATCAAAATACTTCTTGAATTCCCTCCAAGTAATACTTTTCTCTTTAATGTGCTACACCTGCATAAGATGATCCCACCACATGGATGCCTCTCCCTTGAGTTGATAGATGTAAATTCTTCCTTCTACGTGAGATGAATAATTATGAAATTGAAAATAATTTCTCATGCCCAACAACCATGTCTCTGCATTTTCATCCTTCCTGTGCTCACCATCAAATGTAGGAGGTTTGATTTTGTTCATTTATCCTCGTAGCTCATCCACCCCAGATATATTATGCTTCATGATAGGGGATGGACTTGAGATGATGTGTGCCCTATTATTGGAATGCCTCAGGGAGTGACGGTTATGTCTTCTAACACCTATGGTTCTTCTTTTCTCATCAGGAGACCTGTGACTTCCTGATTTTCTTGAGCCACTCTCCTTAAATACAATTTCTTTTTTATTATATTTAAGCTCTGCATTAAATTCATGTTGAAGTCCTCTTGCTACTCCTTGGATATCATAATCCTTTCATTATCATATTTATGGATTTGGATATCCTTCTGCAAATTTTTAATGGTCTCTACCATATTCATGTTTTCATCCCTTCCTTCTCCATGTCCATTGGAATTTGTTCCCTCAATGCCCAAATGGAAATCCATCCCTCTAATCTCATCTTCTTGGTTGTAAGTACCCTATGCATATTCCATTCCTCTAGAATATATGTTGATCCTGATCCGATCTATTTGTTTTCAACTCTGCAAAATGTGTAGCCAACAAAACATTTTCAGGTTAACTGACTCAACAATTTCATGAAAAATATGAACCATTCTGGTTCAATAATATGTCAGAATTATTTCTTCTGATTTCCTAAAAATTGAATGCCCAGATAAATTTTCTAGGTGAATATTTATATTCTTTTGTCCAACACCTTTCCAACGCCTTCTCCCATTCTCAATTCTGAGTCTTGAGAAGAAAGTTATGGTTATTTGAAAATTGCCCATTATTTTTTCTGTTCACACTTCAAATTGGTGCAACTTTGCGCTGTAATTATGAATTTTTGCACCTACTCCATTGGCGTTTTCATAGGATCTCAATTGGGTTTCTTCATATACATATTTTAGATAGTCTGTCATAGTTTTGTTGACATCCATTTCGCATTTTTATCCTATCCTTATAAGCTGCCTACACCAGTTTTTTGCAACCCCTGATTTTCATCGCAATCTTTGAATAAAACAACACTATTATTTCGCGCATTTGCACACCTCCCTTTGTTCTTGTTTTCACGACTGCAAGCATGAAAACTTTGATTTCGGTGTCACATTAAAATCGTCACTAGATTAATATGGTCACTCTTGTCTATATGTTCATTGCATTTCCAATTTAATTATAGTCACACAGTTGGCAAGACACCAAAATCTTTACTCACTTGGCATTCTTTAATTGTTAGTGTGATTTCATTTTTATAAGATTGTGATGATTTGATAATGAGTGTCATTGAGTCCTTAATACAGTGGTGGTTTGATGTTTTATAGTATTTTCATCGATTTCCTTGGCGCATTGGTTTCATGAAAACATTGACATGATGATTAGATCCTTAATTCAATAGTTTTATATATTGTATAAGTTCTATGGTCAATTTCTTATTTGAAACATTGTTTTGATTTTGAAAAACCATGCAAACGCTATGCTTGTGCAAACATTGGGGTCAACTTACCATATTTTTCGTTAATGGTTTAATTGGTTTTACTTTTAACACATTGGAATAGTGATATGAATCACCATATGCATCGTCGGTTGTACTTATGGAAATGACTGTTTTGCATGAGTTGAGCTAGCTCCACCACCCTCGCACACTTTGGCATTAATGTATGCCTCCTTACCGGGTTACCTCTGTTGATTTTTGGGGAAATCTCTAAGTTTTGGGTCCTGCATATACCTTGTCCAAACCATCACTGTTCACCCTACTCACTGTGTGTTATTTCTTGGCTCATGTAGGGTGAATTTAAACCCCATGGTGTTCAGATTTAGTTACTGTTTGATTGCCATAGAAGATTTCCCCCGTGATTTCCCCTAGAGACACATTTGTGCGTGAGCGATTCTGGGCAAAATGTTTGGAATAAAATCAAACCCTTGAAAACCCAGAACCAGAATTAGCCCCTTTACCTTCTTCTCAAGCAGTTTCCTCATAAATCGAGTTTTTACGGAGCTCTAGCCCATGTTTTAGAGGTCAAGTTTCAAATCTTCTCTGTGGTTGAAAGGTGCATATTGGGTCTGTGTGCATTTTCTGAAACGTCTATGAATTCTCCAGGCCTATGCCTCAGAACCCCTCTCACTCGTCCAGCCTCTCACACTCTTGAACCCTTGATCAATCCTCCCAGGTATGTGTTTTGACATCAATTTTGTTTTGTAAGTTTGCTTGAATTAATTTAATTGATTGAAGTTGTTTTCAATTAGCTCTATTAGTTTTAATAGATTCGAAATGATTTTTTTATAGTCTGATCATCAAAAACAATTTTGTTGTGGATCCTGTATAGTAGATTTGTTTTGCTAAACTTAAATATAGCTATGATTTGATTATGTGATTTTATCATGCTCGGATTAGTATAAGCAATTGAGTTGTTTTTTATTCTGTTTGGTTTGCTTTGAAACAAGTCTGTTTCGTTTTGAATAAATATTCTCGTTTGGATTTGGATTACATTCGACCTGTGCATAAGATTTATTTCCTAAAATCATGTAGCTGTGTTGATTGATACGATTTAGCATATCGATTGTGTCGTCTCTAATATAGTTCAATTGATTTCTTATGGTTTGATTTTGAAATGATTCCATATGCTTGAATTGGCATGATCCTTTACGTATGCAATGTATCAATATCAAAGTTTGCTTTGATAAATAAAATGTAATCTATTAAATAAAAAAAAACAACTCTGTTAGCTATGGATTTAAAAATGATTTTGTTAATGGCTGAGTCGACATAAATTACTACACGAAAAATTTAGTTGATCAGTTACAGTTTGTGTCAATTGGAATTGGTTTAAGAGATGATTTCGTTGTTTCTCCAACTATCAATCGATTATGTATGTCCCGAATTGGTAATGAAAGTTGTTTGAAAAATCTCACATATCTTGTTACCATTTGATCAATTCAACTACGATTTCGTTTGTTTCAATTTGCATACAAGTTTGGTTTGGTGTGGCATGAATGATTCGCTCTGTTTGAAATTAGTAATTAAAGATTTGGTTTGATAAGTCTGATATATTTCTATTAGATTTGGATTGATTATAAACGATTCTATTTTCAAATTAGACCAACTACAGAATCATTTGATTCTATTAGCTAGTCTTAAAATTTAGATTTTGGTTAATTTTATCAATAAAACTTTATCTAAAATGGTGTATTCTTGTCCACCTGCAGGTACCTACAAATTTCAATGGAAAACTAAGCATGCTGTGGCAATTTAGAAGATACTTGTTGTGATACTTGTTACAAATTTCAATGGCAAACTGAGCTTAAGTTAGAAATAGAGACTGGGGATATTATCCCCGGATTTTTGTTAATTTGCTTTGATAATTACCACAGGGATGTTTTACCCTGTGATCTTTAAATACTTGTTATTTTTTTTGTAATGGGATCATCATCATCACTGTTGGGGGAACCAGAATATGGATTTATGATACAGACTGGGATGAAAGTTGATGTCTTGTAACAGCTTTAGCTTTCAATATATCAAACTTTTGTTTCAAGTTTTATTCATATCAGTTTGCAATTAATTATAGACTACTTTAGCTATCGTAATTCTTGCAGGTTGATGTGACTTGGTTTATGTGTTATCCATGTCTGATCTATCCTATTTTAAAAGTACAACAATTACTTTGTTTCAGTTTAATGAATTATAGGTTTACCTTTTTCGTTAAAAGAATCATTTTGTACAAATCTTTGCACACAGATTTATCTAAATGCGATGATTTGTAAATTATAAGATTGTTGTAATTTTGTATGTCTTGTTTGTCCTGTCATTTATACTTGAAGAGCACAGCTTCTTTCCGTTTACGAGAAGCTCGTGGATAATCTGGTGCGGGTTTCCTCCCACCGAACAGCTAAATCGACTATTGGATACAGGACGAACCTGAAGCGTTACTTCAGGTTAGTTTTCTATTTGTCATTTAATAGTTAGCTTATTAGTGTTATTTAAGTAGTTTAGATAAATATATTAGTTTAGATTAATAGTTAGAATTATTATTTTAATTGTTCAGCTTAGATAGTTTTTATTCTATTTCTTTTTCATAAAATTATAAAAATAAAAAAACAATAGTTTTGTTGTCTTAGGACAGATTACAAATGATTTTTGCAGGTTTTAATTTAAATCTGTAATTTGTAAATATTGTATATTTGTAATTGAAGATGATTCTATTGATAATTAAACATTTTCTTTTATAGAATTATAGTTGTATGATTTAGGTAATAGATTGTATATATGTAGTTTAGATTTGTTTATTAGCTTGTTTTAATTATTGTTTTTATTTAGATTAGTTTCTTAGTGTAGTTTTCATTTGTTTTTCTAGGAATTAGATCGGCCAACGGAGCCGCTAAACCCGTCAGGGTGGGTTATCCCAAACGTCTTGGGTTATTTAGACAACCCTAGACTGGATCCACTCTTCCAGTTGGCGAGCGTTCATTTTCGCCCATCAACAAATGGCGCTAGAAGGAGGGTTGACTGACAAATTGGCCTTGTAAGAGCCTTTATTTTAAATATATTCAATTTTCCCCATGGCTCCCCAAATCACTATGTTGGAACATGCTTTCAACTTCTCATTACCCGATGTTACCAATGAGACAGTCTCTCACTTGTCCAAACTCACCTTTGATGTTGAAGGAAATATATCTGGTAAAGACCACCTTAACAAGTTTTGGTGCAAATGCATCAAACATGACATCTCCGATTTAGGAGTTTTATGCAGACTGTTCACTTTTACTTTTAGAGGCCAGATCAAACATTGGTTTGAATCCTTTCCAGCATGTCACATTTTTTATTGGTTTCAATTTGTAGATGAATTTCTAGATGCTTTTGAAATTTATAATTTTGATCAATTATGTGAAGAATTTCATACTTCGCTAATCAACGACGATTCATCTTCAGAAGGATTTTTGAAAAGAGTCTATCATATCCTCTGTAAATTTAATCTCAATGACATGTCATTGGCATTAAATCTCTTCTATGATGCTTCCATCCCTTCCATCCAGTCATGTTCAATCACGAATGAAGAACCAATTGCAAATCCTATCACTCAACTGCTAGAACAATCTTCTTCGCAAGAAGAGAAAAATTCTTCCGATAATGTTGAACAAG
>ML810548.1:145978-158131 GCA_009831015.1 Picea engelmannii | reverse complement strand
TGAGCTTCTGAGAAATTCTTTTACAGCATATTCATCTTCAGATATTTACACAAACTTATCTGGACATTCCTGTAGCTTTGCTCCTCAATTTCTGAACCAGAAATTCGTACAACTGTACGACAATTAATGTTGTACAGACTGTCTCAAAATTTGTGCCAAAACTCTGCTAAGACTGTACGGACTGTATAGAAATACACTCATAAATATATTACAGCAGTTACCTCAATTTCTGTGCCAACAAATGTTGTATGGCAGCCTTGGAATGCATGTCAATACTCTCAGAAATTGCAGTTGCTGTCCTCCTCAATTTCTGTGCACATTACATGCTATATGACCTCCACAAATCTGTATGGTACGACCTGTTCTTCCTTGCTGTCTAAAATCCGTACTTCTCTTTTCTTTGGGATGCATTCTCTCCTTCAGCAAATGTTGTCTCTTTTCTCAGCTCGACCTCTCTCTTGCTCTCTCTTGTTCTCTCAACAAGAATTCTTGAGCTCCTCTTGTTCTCTCAACAAGAATGCTTCAACTTCCTTGTTCTTGGCATCTCACCAAGAACCTCTTGCTCTCTCAACAATATTGTTGTAGCTTCTTCTTTCTCTTGGCATCTCACCAAAGAGCCTCTTGGCCTCTCACCAAGATTTCTTCTGCTTCTTACCCAAGAATGGGTGCGCCCACTTGCCTTAATCAACCTCATGAGGGAAGGTGAGGAGTTTTCTAATCTAACGGCTGAGATTAGATTAGATGGGTGGCTGAGATTTGGTGTCTCTTCACTCACCCTCACTTTAATCATAAAGTTATATTTTAATTTACATCTCACAAATTAATTTGACTAGGACCCACATTCGACAATTTCTCCCCCTTAGGCGCCTAGGGAAGAGAAACACTTGCCTTGGTACTTTATTTAATTAAAAATTTAACATCATGTACAGTAGATTCATTTTTCTAAACTTAAATATAGCTATTATTTGATTATGCGATTTTATCGTGCTCAGATTAGTATAAGCGATTGAGTTGTTTGTGATTCTGTTTGGTTTGCTTTGAAACAAGTCTGTTTCATTTTGAATAAATATTCTCGTTTGGATTTGGATTACATTCGACCTGTGCATAAGATTTATTTGCTAAAATCATGTAGCTGTGTTGATTGATACGATTTAGCATATCAATTGTGTCGGCTTTAATATAGTTCAATTGATTTCTTATGGTTTTATTTTGAAACGATCCCATATGCTTGAATTGGCATGATCCTTTACGTATGAAATGTATCAATATCAGAGTTTTCTTTGATAAATACAATGTAATCTATTAAATCGAAAAAACAACTCTGTTAGCTATGGATTTAAAAACAATTTTGTTAATGGCTGAGTCGGCATAAATTACTGCACGGAAAATTTAGTTGATCGGTTACAGTTTGTGTCGATTGGAATTGGTTTAAGAGATGATTTTGTTGTTTCTCCAACTGTCAATTGATTTTGTATGTCCCGAATTGGTAATGAAAGTTGTTTGAAAAATCTCACATATCTTGTTACCATTTGATCAATTCAACTACGATTTCATTTGTTTCAATTTGCATACAAGTTTGGTTTGGTGTGGCATGAATGATTCGCTCTGTTTGAAATTAGTAATTAAAGATTTGGTTTGATAAGTCTGATATATTTCTATTAGATTTGGATTGATTATAAACGATTTTGTTTTCAAATTAGACCAACTACATAATCGTTTAATTCTATTAGCTAGTCTTAAAATTTAGATTTTGGTTAATTTTATCAATAAAACTTTATCTAAACTGGTGTATTCTTGTCCACCTACAGGTACCTACGAATTTCAATGGAAAACTGAGCATGTTGTGGCAGTTTAGAAGATACTTGTTGTGATTTAGTTTTGTTTTAAGTTGTTAGCTTAAGTTAGAAATAGAGACTGGGGATATTATCCCTATATTTTTTGTAATTTGCTTTGATAATTCCCACATGGATGTTTTACCCTGTGGTCTTTAAATACTTGTTATTTTTTTTGTAATGGGATCATCATCATCACTGTTGGGGGAACCAGACTATGGATTTATGATACAGACTGGGATGACAGTTGATGTCTTGTAACAACTTTAGCTTTCAATATATCAAACTTTTGTTTCAAGTTTTATTCATATCAGTTTGCAATTAATTATAGACTACTTTAGCTATCGTAATTCTTGCAGGTTGATGTGACTTGGTTTATGTGTTATCCATGTCTGATCTCTCCTATTTTAAAAGTATAGCAATTGCTTTGTTTCAGTTTAATGAATTATAGGTTTACCTTTTTCGTTAAATGAATCATTTTGTACAAATCTTTGCACACAAATTTATCTAAATGCGATGATTTGTAAATTATAAGATTGTTGTAATTGTTTATGTCTTGTTTGTCCTGTCATTTATACTTGAAGAGGACAACTTCTTTCCTTTTACGAGAAGCTCGTGGAGAATCTGGTGTGGGTTTCCTCCCACTGAACAGCTAAATCGACTATTGGATACAGTACGAACCTGAAGCATTACTTCAAGTCAGTTTGCTATTTTTCATTTAATAGTTAGCTTATTAGTGTTATTTAAGTAGTTTAGATAAATATATTAGTTTAGATTCATAGTTAGAATTATTATTTTAATTGTTCAGCTTAGACAACTTTTATTCTATTTCTTTTTCATAAAATTATAAAAAATCAAAAAATAATAGTTTCGTTGTCTTAGGACAGATTACAAATGATTTTTGCAGGTTTTAATTTAAATCTGTAATTTGTAAATATTGTATATTTGTAATTGAAGCTGATTCTGTTGATAATTAAACATTTATTTTTATAGAATTATAGTTGTATGATTTAGGTAATAGATTGTATATATGTAGTTTAGATTTGTTAATTAGTTTGTTTTAATTATTGTTTTTATTTAGATTAGTTTCTTAGTGTAGTTTTCATTTGTTTTTCTAGGACTTAGATCGGCCAACGGAGTGGCTAAACCCGTCAGGGTGGGTTATCCCAAACGGTTTAGGTTATTTAGACAACCCCGGACCGGATCCACTCTTCTAGTTGGTGAGCGTTCATTTTCGCCCGTCAACAAGTTTCACCTCTTTTTGGGTTCTGGGTTGCTAGTTACAGCCTGCTGAAGTTCTAGGCCAATTCGTGTTTTTGGTCTGGAATGCTATAGGTACCTTCTTTGTCATATTAAATTTTTTTAACATGTCCATAGGTTTAATTCAAATCTAGGAATGTCTTCTATAGTTCAATACATTTCCATTGACTTATCCTACGCCTCAATCTAATTCTGGAGCAGAAAGTTATGGCTCTTCGAAGTTAGTTGGGTCTTAAAATTTACCCTCCACAGTTTGTGTTGTAACTTTCTCATAAAAGATTCATTTGACGAACGGTTTACACCATTAGAAATCTCTCTCTGGGCTCTTTTATTTGAGATTCAAAGACAAAGTGTACCTTCCTTGGTACACTTGGTTCTTGTGGTTTTTGAGTAGCTAAAAATGTTGTTAAGGGCCTCAAAAACGTGCTACAAAAAGATGATGTTCAAACAATATAAAATGTCGCGGAAATTCACTAGTTTTCTGTTGTTGTTCACCATCCAAACAACTTTGTGTGCACAAATTTCAACCTGTACACCTATATTTAGCATGCACAACAACACCACAAGGTAATTCATGCTCTGCACACCTATAACCACTATGCATCACTTCTTTGTCGCGCCAACAACTGGCATGCACTACTTTTGTGTCGCACACCAATATCCACCACGCAAAATTTTGGTTCTTGGACTAATACCTGTTGTGCACAATTTTTTTTTGTGTCACGCACTAACATTCCACACACATTTCACTCTATGCATTGCACCATGCCAAAGTTTAGTACGTTCCCATCGTGCACCAATACTCTGGGCGCACCATTAACTAAATTGTTGCGCGAAAACATATACCCATATTGCGCATGCACCAACAAAATTTCTTTGCGCTCTGCCAATACTGCGCACACCACACACACCATTATTATGCATGTGCACACATCACACACCTTATTATGTGTATGCACACTGCGGACCAGTATTATGCATGCATCACTAAATATGCACCGCGCAATGCCAAATTTAGCGCGCACACCCACATGCCAATATTTCTCCACGCGACACCAAATTTTCATGCGCGCACCCGCACACCAATATTTTTCCGCGCGGCGCCAAATTTTAGTGTGTGCACCCACACACCAATATTTTTCCACGCGGAACCAAATTTTAGTGTGTGCACCCCCCACACACCAATATTTCTTCGTGTGACGCCAAATTTTAGTGCGCACACCAATATTTTTCTGTGTAGTGCCAAATTTTAGCACCTGTACCAACACGTCAATATTTTTCCACACAATGCTAAATTTACATATCACAATATTTTCACTGCTCATCATGCATTTTTAGTGCACCCACCTGCGCACACTCATTTTTATGCGCATCGATTAATTGTGAATTTCGTTGTAGAAATTTGGGGCTTTTTCTTAAATTTTTCCCAATTTTTACCATAGACATTCTACAACTATGAAATTTGTTCAATTTCACCCAAATAACATCAATTCAACCTCTGCAACAACAAATTGTTGTGGTTTGACATTTATGGAATGAATTTTTCTCAAACTCAATTCATGAATTAAGAATTTTGATCAACTAATCTTGCTCCATCTGTCATGGCTTCACTGTAACTTCAAATTCGACCAATTCCAAGCCTAAATTTTCTAAAACCGATATTAAATCAATAATATCACACCACATGGCCAAATTTATTAATTTTCCCATGAATTTAAAAACATAAATTGGGGTTTTTCCCCAATTCTGCGTAATTGATGTTACTTTTTACCACAGTCTCTCTGCAACTTGAAATTTGGCCACTTCAAAATCAATCCTCTGTGAAATTTCACTTCAACTCGACTTGTTTGGACCATCCAGGCTCAGTGTTGAAAACGGAAGCTCTGATACCATTTTGTAACATCCCTGGCCACCCATGTTGATCCATGCTACTCCAGAAAATGATTTCATTCTCTGATACCATACTGTAACATACCCAGCATCCCACTGAGCTATGCCACAGAAAGTTTATGAACTGCATGCAATTAAAACATATACACACAGAACTCTTGTAGAAATTTATATATAAAACGTAAACATACAAATACATTATGTAAATGAACAGATTCATACTGAAATAACAGTAAACATATACATGCAGCATTTACAAGCAATACCCATAAATATAAAGACAGTTATAACCACACATAGGATAAACCCATAAAAATAAACACATAAATAATAATGCAACATGTAAATTTATCACACAATTGAAACTTATCTTGGTAAGAATATCACCAACTGCGTGCAAACCTTCCACGAATCTCCCAGCCTTAGACCACACTACTCATCACTCTTAGCATTGGGTCACCCCCGAGATGGGACTAAACTCCACCCAGGTAAATGGATTCCTAATCAGGCTAATGGATCACAGAAAACAAGAAATACTCTATCAGAGGTGCCAACTCAAACTGACAGCCTACAGTCCCTCATTCCCCACATGCATTTCCCACCCCAAGAAGTGTGCCCCTTCTCTGCTCAACAGTCCTTTGACTGCCCCACTTCCTTTCCTGGCTTCAGCAACATGTCGAACAGGAAGTCTCAGAGCCCTATAACTGCAGTTTAACACCTTCAGGAAATCAATTCTCAACAAATCTCTCACCCATAGAGATTTCCCATGGACCTGACAACCCTCTTCTTCAGTCCATCTCCAAAGCTAACCAGGTACAAAAACATGTATGGGTATGGATACAGATTCAAGTACAATGACATGAAGGTATGGAGGAAAAATAGTTGAGTGAGTGAATGATCATGGAATGATGGAATGGATGATTGAATGATGGAAGGAATGGGAAATGAACTAAGTCCAAACTATATGTATGCATGTTCCCAACTTAAAACTTGTCATGTTGGGAGCTACTTTGGCCCACTTGTCCCCAACCTTAGAACTTAGGATAAAATAATTATTCATACTTTATACTTAAGAAATATTAATATAATATTCCTTTTTGTCTTAAGCTCCCTAGCTTAGCCCTTTTTCTTAACTTTTAGCCCCCCCTTTACCTAACTAGTGGAGTTTAGTCCCCCATACTCTTTTATCATGGTCAGTCTGTGCGCAACAATGTATTTTATATTAATGATGAGACATATAAAAAAATAGGCTCACTGGCCTTTAAAATCTAGGTTCTTCGGCCTAATCATCAAAAAATTGGCTCATCGGCCTATAAAACAAAGAATATACACAAAGGCTCCCTGGCCTCAAAATTGCATGCACATAAGTTGTTGCACGCGGTATCCTAGAATGTGCACACTTCATCATTTTAGTGCACAGTACATGCACACACTATGCCATGAAAGGTGCATACAAAAATGATATCAAACAACTCACCAACTTACGTACATTTGTATTTACGTTTACAATTGGGTTTCACCTAGGGATATTACAACTTCCCTGTACAGTCTCTGATGTTCTCCACCAAACACAGGTATGGTAGCATAAATGAGATCCATTTGTAGTGTGTCTCCTACTTTTTTAGCCCATTACCTTGTTAGAAGCATCCCAAATTTAGGAGGTATGTCAACCACAATAACATCCAACACCACACTTTTCAAAGGTAACTGAGATAAAGTAACAACCATGTCTTTAATGACCCCCATACATTCAAATTTCCTAGATTCAAATGACTATAGGTCTAGATAAGGCTTAGTGATGTCTAAACCTAATTCATCCATTGCCACTTTTGGCATGACACTGTGTCAGGCTCCTGAATCCATGAAACAATTATGAAATATTTTTTCATGAATGTTCAAAGATATGTAAAAAGGAATGTTCAGAGATATGTGAAGTTGCAATTCTTTTAGAACAAATTTTCTAAAAGGATCCTTTTAGAAAACGTTTTGATCTTCTTGATTTCTCCTTTCTCTGGGTAAGATTTTAGGTACATTGTTAGGCCTCCTAAACTGGTTAGGATTTTTGTATCCACCTTCTTGTGTAGGTCTACTAGGCTGTTTTGTTTCCATCTTCATCCTGTCCATTTCAGATGTCAAGTTTTTCAACATTTTGGTCATTTCATCCATCTTAGAATCAGATGTTGTATGAGAAGAAGAAGGGAGTTATTCTTTCTATTTTTTCCTGTCTCTATCACCCTTGGACTTCAACTTCTTTGCTACTAGTATGTTGTATTCTGCCTCAATGGATGCTTCATGCATCAGAATCAAAGCAGAAGACCTCCTTTATCTTAGATAAAACTCAACATCAAAGGCATTAGTAAAAGTAATTTTGGCTGATGTTTCTGTGGGCTTGATTTCATCTAGAATTTTATGATACATTTTATTAAACCTTTTAGTAAAATCAGAGATATATTCTCCTTGTTTTATTTTCAAAACACCAAATTCAGTGATGTAATATAAGTAATATTTCTTATCCCCACACATTTCCTTAAAAATATAACATCCAGTGCATCAATATCAACAATTGAATTGGGAGGCAGGCTTCTAAACCATTTCCTTTCCTAGCCATCTAAACTTTTCACAAAAAGTCTCATCCAAACATCTCATGCTCCACATTAAAATTATCTGCAAAACTATAGAAGGAATTTAAGTGTTCTTCAGTAGTGACTTCTCCCTCTTCATTGAATCTTGGTAAATAATTCATATAATCATTAGGTGGGAAAGCATATAGGACTTGTGGCAGGTTTAGTGGTGCATATCTAGCTGAAAAAATTGCATCCATTCTATTTACAACCATATTTACCACAGTTGGTGTTTGGACTGTAGGAGTGAGAAGAACTGGTGATGTAGGAATAATTCTTTTCTATACCAAAGTAAGTTGAAGGTTCCAAAAAAAAAGGATTTAAAAGGAATACTTGTTATCACTGAAATTTCATCTACAACATTCCATGCAAATGGTGACAGAAATGAAGCAATGCCAAACAACTATTAGTTCACCTGCAACACCAAAATGAATTTAAAAAATGCCAAAACTATACAATTGGGAAAAAATTGATGTGTGTTAACCGACTAAAGGAAGCACGCTCAAAGTACGCGGGCCAAAGAGTCTCATAGAGCACACAATGTGCCATATGCACGATTGTGTACGAGAAAAGTCATGCACTCCTATGAATGGCACATTTATGGTTCTTTTCAGCCCCTCAACTACTTATGGACCAACTCCCAACTTGATTTGACCCTCATATCTGAGCTGAATCCGAATGGGGCGTTGGTCAAGGATCAAAGGGTTACCTAAAGGGCCCCTTGTTCACACCAAGAACCAGTTGAATATTGCCTTGAAGACATGCTATAAATGGAGGCCATCGGTGCCCTAAGAAATTAAGATTTTCATAGTATTGTTACGCTGCCTCAATCCTCCCTTGAGAATCCTCTTTTCTCCTTGGAGCATTCTAGCAACATTCCAATAGGCCATTCCACTCACCTATTGAGGGAATAGGCATTGATTTCTTCATCATTTTCTTTCTTTTCTACCATTTTAAGAAGACCTCTCCATTAGGGAAATCAAGATCCCTCCCAAGGAGGAAAAGGGGACTCATAAGTCCTCATTTCTCTACGGTGTTTTTCCAACTAATATAGTTATCCATTGGTTGCATAATCTTGGTCATTGGTTGATTGTTTTTGGTTCAAAGTTTCTTATGGATTCTAGTTTTATTTCCTTAGTTTTTTTTGGTTTGTTTACTTGTTTCTTTCATGTGATTGGATTGTTTAACTCATGCACTAACCTCTTTCTTATCTAGCAGTCCCAACTAGACATGCAAGTGCCCTTGTTTTTCTCACCCAAGTGACGAAACATACACAACAAATTGGCAAACATACTGGGGAAAGGTATCAATTTCCACCCTATTTGGGCTTTGAGAGAACTTATTTTTGACCCATTTGTCTTGCAGGTACCAAAACCAGCCTAGCCTTACCTTCCAAGAGACAATTTTGGAGCTGTAGGAGGAGAATTTCACTCAAAATCCCCCCCCCCAATGCGTATCAAAATGTGCTTGGGTATTTCAGACCATAGACATGCACTCAACGCACTGTGTGCCCAAAAGGATTATGTTCTCTTCACACTGTTCACCCAAAAGGATTATGTTCTCTATGCATTATGTGCATTGTGTGCCCACTTCACCTCTTCCTGAACTGTAACCCACGCACATTTCCAGAGTTTCAAAATTGTAAGAGTTTTTGTGATGATTTGAAGGCCCCTTGCCTTCAAAATCTTTCTTTCATGCAATTTGTAAATGCAATCCACTTAGACTCCTTTCCCATATGAAAGGTTAGCTAAACATGGGCACTAAGGGGGTAAAAAGAACCATTTTTTCTTCTCTTTTTCTTTGGTTTCCACATATATGGCTTGTTTAGGTTATAAAAGTTAAGTTGAGATTATTTGCTATCATGTATAAAAACACTTGCATTGGCACCAGAAATCAACTTTAATCATTGATTGTGCTCTTCTCTCACACCATAAAGTGATCTTGAGAATCAGAAAGGTGGTTAAGGGGACATTTCATCTCCCTTAACAAAATATTTAGGAGAGGACAAATCCCCCCTAGGGATCCTCTCAGTTTCTTTTTTGAAATCATATTAAATTTGTAAGGGCCATACATGCCCACATGTTACAAACTTAGAACAGTTTCTTGAAATTGATTTCTTAGTTTACATCACTAGGAGAGTTTAAAGATCAAAGTAACGGGCCCATACATGCTCACATGCTTGCAATCTAGGATATGTTTTTCAAGCTTTCTTATTATCAACAACATTAGGGATTTTAAAGGATTGGTAAGGACCCATATGTCCACATGCTAGTTATTTAGGGTTTTTTTAATTTTGCAAGGTTGTACAAATGACACTAATTAATAAGATAGGTAAAAAAGATTTGTAAGGACCAAAGGAAGTCCACATGTTGCAAATTCACACCTAACTTATTAAAAATTGGCACATTTTATCACTTGATCACACACAAAGTCATTCCTCACTCACATAATTTCCATCTTCAATTGTGGAGGTTGAAGTAGGTATTCTCCAAAGGAATTTTGAAACATCCCACTATTTCTTGAAGAAATTATCCACACCCACTTAATTCAACCAAGATTGGTTCACACCCCCAATCTCTTAGCCCACAACATCTAAATTTTTTCTAAAAACTCACTAATTTTTCCTCCACATGAGGTGCCAAAATAATTTTTTTAGTCTAGGTAGGATCTTCGGGGTAGGCATCCAAATAACCCCTCGTTATCTAGTTCTCACATTTTCAAACATTAAAATTTAACAAATAGGGAACTTTAATATCCTCCAAGTCAAGTGTTCCTACACCATAATTCAGGGAGATACCTGTGAAGGATCGAAGGCTAAGGTCCGATTTTTCTATGCGTCCCCCATTGAGTCACCCAACTCTTGGAAGGGATCCAGCCTGCGACCCATTTCTGAGGCCAAAAATCTAAATGTAGCACTTTGACCGAGGTACATAGTGACCAAAATTAGGACATCTACCCAGGTGGAAATTGTGGGTTGCAATTACACCTTGATCAGATTTTTGGTGGCTATTGGGAAATATCATCATCTCTTTCGGGATATGCACCCTTTGCCCCTCATTATAACTGATTATTTCATCCTTCACTAGTTCCTCTTCTGATGGCTTCAAACCCCACTCTTGAGTGCTCTTGGAAGGTCCAATTCTATTTGAGAGGAAGGACGATACATCTTTTAGGACACAAGAATTTGTTTTATTTGTTCTCCCACATGGAAAAAATAAACCTACCCACATGTATGCTTATTTTTAATTGAGATATATTGTGAAGGCCCAAATTATACAAGTCTCTTGTTCATTTATTGCTCTCATCACCATTTGCACACATTCACTTTTCTAGTCGGAAATCATAGGGGACCCACATAATCCTTGTCATTCCAAACGCTTGCAGAATCTCCCTCCTATTCTCAGAGTAGTTCCTAGTCTTTCCAACTCATCGGCTCAACCATCTCACACCCCTGTGAGTGCCACTATTTTTGGATCATATTTTCTTGGTTCCACTTTACCTTGGTACAATTCCCAAGTCCATCCTGTTAGCACCAATTCTTGTAAAGGGGGAGTTTTTCTCCGAATTTGGGCCCTTGTTGTGAAATGTGATGAAATGTGGCTTAAAAACCCATCAAATGCATTTTATTCAAA
Source organism: Picea engelmannii (assembly GCA_009831015.1). Lineage (NCBI taxonomy): Eukaryota > Viridiplantae > Streptophyta > Pinopsida > Pinales > Pinaceae > Picea > Picea engelmannii. Next base: position 146,896 of record ML810548.1, on the reverse strand, counting down.
GGTTGTAGCCATGAGCGCCCAAGCGCAAATCTCAGAAAGTATCGTTTTGGGCTTAAAATGCTTGCAGGAAGGCATTTTGGTTTTCAATGGTGAGGATTTTTCATCAGGAGCAAATCGACGGTCATCGGGTAAGTCGGAGCCACACAGTTGCACAAGGATTAGCACTTGGGCTCATCCCTTTTGGCCAAAGTCATGAGAATGATCTGGGTCATCCAATCCTACTGGGACAGGTGGTATCTAGTCAGCATTTCGGGGATCAACATTTCAAGGATCACAAGTTGGCAAGACACGGTTCTCCATTGGGTTTCAGAACCCCGAAACACAAAATGTGATGCCCCGGGAGCCTGGCCCACAATCATAGCCCGGGGTTCTATGGAAAGGTGGGGCCTAAAGAGGGGGGACAGGGGCCTTTTGGGATAGTCAAAGTGAAAGCGTCGAAGTAATCTAAGCCATCCATCCAAGGGAAATGTGTCGCACGATTAAACACCGTCGAGGTTTTGGGAGTCAGGATTTCAAGAGACAAGGGGTCTCTCCTCCATTGCATTAGGAAACCCCGAAGCACGAAAGGTTAAGGTCCCCGAGGGTTGGGCCCGTGGTCCTAGCGCCAGGTCACATCAAGCGAACCAGAGCTAGAGGTAGCGCCCTTTTTTCTATCAAATTCATCTCAGTCGTCCAATACATAGACAACACATGGGTGCATTGTGCTAAGACATGTGCAGATTTGAGCGGTCAAGCTCTGCGCGCCCAGATCTATAGACATGATCCAATTTCGGACCCCCCTTTCTATTCTTCCTTTAATGGGGGCGGTCTGGAATGTGCAACGCAATTCTGAATGGCTGGGATTGAGGCACCTGGATCTGCATCCGAGGATTGATTTCAGACCCCCCTTTCCATTATGCCTTTAATAGGGGGGGGGGG